>WFIV01000096.1:22328-38206 GCA_009756565.1 Metschnikowia sp. UWOPS 03-167b3 | reverse complement strand
TCGGACAGAGAGGCTCCTACGTTACCGTTTGTGAAACCAGCAGGTGGGAAGACTCCTCTTTCGGTGGCGGTTCCAGAGCGCCCAGTGATTAACCTTATCTCATCAGAGCTGACGCTTCGCACTTCCATCGCTGGCCATGGCGATAAGGTCATTGAGGAAATTGAAAAGGTGATTGGTCAAATCGACCAGGGCTTCCCCAATATGCCCCAGACAAAAGAGCCTAGAAATCCGTGTCGCTCTGTTGTTACGGACCACCAGAGGCCAAGCAAATATGGCCAGGCAACCATAGACAGGAAGTTGGGAGAAAAGATTGGAGTGGCATTGAGGCCAGGTGCTGACTTCGATGCCACAAATTGCACTGAGAAGGCCGTTTTTTCCCCGAAGCCGGTTGGTTTTGTCGTTGGTAGTGTCACTGGTCCGAAAGCTGGTAATGCCACTGCAAAAGACCCCCAAGCTACCGAAAAGAGCCTCCCCTTCTCGATGGAGACCATAAAATCTCTTCGCATTGTCAAGAGGTCGGTGCCCGCGTTACCACTTGAAACGGAAGCGGAGGTGTACACGTGGCTCTCCGAACCCAAAAGCCAATTGTGGGCCGCGCTTCGAATGGACATCCTCTTGGTACCCCAGCTTGACGGAAAGTTTGATTTGAGATGCCTTTCCTTGGACATGAATCTTCTTTGCAAGTCCAAAACCGAAACCATCTTGGACGAGTACTTGCAATCCTTGCAGCTCGAGGTGTGTGTGGAGGTGCAACAAGAGACGGTGAGGTTTGAAAGCCTGGCCACTCTCGGTTCTGGAACAATGCCAGAGGACCTGGCTCCAACTTTGGGATCCAGGCAGCTTGCACATCTTCAAGGCCTCATTCGGGGCCAAGATGACTTGATGAGGCTGTACAAGAAGAAGTTCTTGGCACAGTTTGGTATCCACGATCGCATTGAGGCTTTCATCCTTGCGCTCTTGGAAAACATCCAGGCCACTGGCAAAGTGTTTGTGAAGATATGCATCGACTTGGCCAACAGCGACGACAATTTGGCTGACTACGAACCCCGCCTCTCGAAATTGAAGGATGACTTCGATTTAATCAGCCACATGGAGCAAAGTGCAGTGGAGAGTATCAGCAAAATCGAGGCTGGCTTCACCAAGGGCTTGATCGAGGTGATCCGCCAGCACGCCGAGGCATGCAATATCAAGGAGTTGTACCAGCAACAATTCCACAATGTATGGGTCCACACTCTTGGCCGCAAGGCACTTACCCAGAGTGAAGCAGACTCTATCATTGGCTGTCTAAATGTGGACAGCCAGCGGGGCTCTTTGGACACGTGTATTGAGTTGGAGGCGTACTTAGTGCTTCTGCAAAAGTTCAACCGCATCAAAGCGGTCTACAAGGAAGTGAGCCAGGCCCGTGCAAAGTTTAGTGGGATCTACACTGAATTAGCACTGAAGATCCTGGCTCAGATTAACAAGAGCCACGGTTAGAGCTCCACCTCATAATGATTGACAATGACCGTGCCAATTGATGGCGGACGACTCACTGAATGGCCATAGCTATTGAAGGAAAGAATAAGAAACAAACAACATGAAAAAAAGAGAGAAAATTAAAAAGATCTGTCTTGGGATTCTTATAGGGGACTGATACTGACTACTAACTGAAACTGCAGGCAAAGAGTGAGATCTAGAGTGACACGAGATTTCTGGCAAGTTCTTATGGTGGCCCGGAAAGCCTTGCGGTAATGAACCCCAATGTGCCCATGGATTGTGAGGATACTGCGAACCCTTAAAAGTGGGATTGCGTATCGGTAATGAGCCTATGGATTGTGAGGATACTGCGAACCCTTAGAGGTGGGATTGCGTATCGGTAATGAGCCTCGGCTACACCACGGGATTTTGAAACTTGGCAAGAAGAGCTACCATGAGAACGAGCCAGAGAGAAAATGTCTTCTAGAAATCACTCTTTAAATGCAGTGGCAGGAGGTAGTCAGTACTAGGAAATCTGTGGCAATGCCGAGAAAGATCGCTCAAAAAAAATTAGTTAGTAATTGCAAGAGAAAATATAAACAATGTAGAAGTAGACTTCACGGAAATCAAGAGTATTCGGACCTCGAAAAGGAATTAATTTGGCTTTTTCAGAACGATAAACTCTTATAATTGAGATCTTGACTTCTTTCTCAAAAACAAAGTTCAGCGAGAGAATATTACATTTGTTGAGCAAAGGCTTAAACGATAAGAGGGTACAAATTTCAGAAATTTGCTATTTAAATGAGTTTTAGGTAGCGATTCAAGTTGGTCTAGACACTAATGTATCTTCCGCTAAACGTCTTTGAATGTTGATGTTTTCTTTTAACAATTTCGACCACTTCGACGTCAATTAATAGAAGGTCAATTTTACGTGACCGTCGTAATCGGTAACTTAAAGACCCTGAAATTCAGTTGCAATTATGAGGTTCCAAAACCGAAAGTCCGACTATAGGATGTCACATCCGAGAGGCTACACCTAGAGGAACATACAACTAGGAATTAAATCTTTCTTGGATTGACGGGTGATGTTCCTGAAGGACCATTAGGTACTTCAAAATGAGAAATGATGCCTCTAAAGACTGGAAGTCGCACTGAAGCTGGACCACTAGATTTCTATAACACATTCAGAAAACTTACCTCGGGAATATGAGTAGCGCACTGATCATTGGGGTAAATCGTGGGGGGCTTGACCAAGGAGTCCGATAAGTGATACTATTACTTTTCTAAAGCCAAATCTTGTATGTATGACAATATGGTGGCAGTACGGTTAGCCATTCACGCGCGAAGGAGGCACTTCCGTGGAACGCGCTTTGCCAATTTTCGATAGCTCGGGACCTTCCTCTTTTTCATAAAGTTTAAATAAACGAATGAGCGTTAAAGACACACTTACTAGAGACTGACTGGACGGTAGAATGCAATAACCCCACGCCAGATCAGGAGAGAACTTTATTAACGTGATAATCATCTTCAAAAAATTCAAAACAATGCATTGCATATTGTAAATCCGAAAACGTAACGAAAGTCACAATTAACAAACGAATGCTGGGAGTATCGTTTAGCGCGAGCATTTGGTAGGCCGCGTATTGGGACAGATTTCTAAGGTGAATATGTTACCGCCTATTCTAGGGCCACATAGGCCACTTTATGATGGTGTAATATCCTGTGCTCAGTCAAGAAGCATGTATTCAACGCCTATTGTAAATTGTTTTCTGGCGAATATGGCTGTTTCCAGGCTTTCGGCACCATATTTACAGAGACATACAAGCGCGCATAAGAAATGTGCAATATTCGCGTTCGTGTACCATTCTTACCATCTAGTGTGGTACATGATATGCTGCTGTTTTTTCCTTGGGTCATATTGAAGATTTACTCACAATGTGAAACTGAAATTCCCCTTGTACTATTTCTAGAGGTTAATACAATTTAATAAACATGAAATATCCGTAATTCATGAAGACGTCAATTATGATCATTAATACGAAGCACACAGGAATGGTGTCGTAACAATGTCACGTACTGCGCAAATCGGGCTAGTCTGCTCGTAGGGAGCCTGGGACGAGCCCATGTCTACTGATACCCGCAGCTGTGCGTCTCAATGACATGGATTCTTGATGGCTTAGTGTCTTTGGGCAGACTCTTCTTTGTCAGCTGTAATTGTGCACCGCACTAAAAATTCGCACCCATGTGTAGATTTTGCACCCATTGTTAACTTCAGACGTATTTCTAGCTAAGTATAATCTCTGTGGCGGTGGCTGTATTCCTGAATCTCGTGAAGGAACTCCTGAGTATTGTACTGGTGCGGGGCTTCACCAATTCATAATCCCCTATACGAGATCTCGTATAGGAATCATACGATATCTCCTCTCTCGTATCCGACACCTTGCCGACCTAGCCTTCGCGCACAGGTCTTTATCCGTATGCGGTATTTTTGAAGGTCAAGGACCGAGCGCGCACTAATTAAAGTATACTAATACGGAAGTTTACAAGGTGGCCTAATCCTTGGCTTCCTGAGTTGTTGAAGACCTACTTCAATATTATAATAGGAGAAGGGTTTTGTCAACGCGTGAGTAGGATGTGGGTTAAATGCGTCAGCCCTAATGTCACACGTGGCATTGGCGCGCCTTTTGGTGACTGCGAGCATGTGCAAGTTCGGGAAGGGGCGACATATAAAAGGATCCCCGCCGCGGAAAACCTTGCTCGACGGTCTTGTATGATACAAAGTTACATGTCCCTGTATATCTAATATACTGAGATACAAGTTGGAAATTAACAGGTTTCCCAAGCTTATAAAAGTAATCAGATAAACTACGGAGGTTGGAAATGCCTAGAATGTCCATCAATCCAGACCGACAAGAATTGCTTCTCCTGCAGATTCAAGTGTCCTAACACTTGAATCCTCTGAGCCCAGTGGAGAGGTCCACACATACTTAGGAGATACCATGAAGTTACTCCTTGACTTTAGTCAAAGTCACTCCCCTTAGAAACTCCATGGCAGACCGGATCATCGAAACTACAATCCGGTTAGGGGAAGTAAGTTACAGGTATGGTGACAGCACAAACCATCACATGCGTGCCGAGGAACCATCACGTGCTAACACCCATACGTAGCCCATTACCTATCAACATCACCAATATAGCAATACCGTCAAACAAGTTAAGATCGTTTCTTCAACCGTAAAGACTAAATTTGCAAGGTGATTTGTGTCTCCCTAGAAGTATCAGGTGGTTTCCTGATTCTGGTAAATCTTCCTCCGCAAGACTCTTGAATATTGGGCAGCACCTTGCTTTATTCGGGTATTGAAACTTCGCTCTCGATAGTCGCCAGCTCATGTGCTTGAAGTAGCCACCAGTACTTGACCAGTGCTTGAGTGACTAGTGTGATGGCTCTAGAGCTTTAGTGGCCTACAGAATCACCCATATCTGGGCTTGGAAGCTGGAATTGCATTTGGCATCAAGTCTCCAAAACAAAAGACTTCTCGAGAAAAGACGCTGTACGTTGATAATTATGAAGTGAATGTTAGAGTCGTGCGCTATCAAAGTTAAGTGGGTTGACTGGCGTATGATACTTCGCGCAAGCAAATTTATGGTATTGAGGAATTGCTGGTTGGTCAACACCTTTGTGCTTCGCTTTGCTCTTTTTAGTGCCTCTTACCAAGTGCCAGGCACTCTCTTTGGTTCCTTAGTATTGGGCATCGGGTCGTCATACTGTCAATAGTGCCAAGGTAGTTCTTAGCTTCTTTGTTTTGACTTGCTGACATCTTTTACTCATGGCAACTGGTTCATTTCAACTGACTTCTCTTGTCTTGTATGGCTGTTTGCACAGAATAACAAGGATTGTCCCAAACATTGAACCTCACGATTTGTGATAGCGAAGCAGGTTTCGAAGAGACTTTTTAACAAAATGTAGCGTGTGATTTCTTAAACAGGAGAATATTAAAGCTATCGGGGAAACCAATATGCGAGATTGACCCAGTATCGCACATTTTGCAGTAAATTATAGTAATTACGGTGGCTCCAGAAGATAAAACTTTGGCCGGACGATGCCGGCATAAAGAGACTTAACACCGTATCCAGGCTCCGGGTGGTGGAGAGTGAGAAGGAAAGTCAAGAATTTTGTTTGAGGAACAATTAAAGTGTCGACTAAAAGTGACCCCACAACTTTGAAAATAGAGGTTGCCAATATAACGTGTGAAAGGAGAAGTTGGAAGCACGAGCCAAAGTAAATATTGAGTTTTTCACGGCTTGGCTTTACGCCTGTGGCTCATGAAAACGGGGACTTTCGAGTACGGAAGCACACCAGAGAAGACATAGCCATTACGTAACATAACGCCCTAATGTTCCATAAATGCCCAGTAAATTTTTGTTGAAAAGAGGCCCGCCCAAATGTCTTTCTAATAAATTTTATGATCTTCACAAATACTGTGGAAATCAAGTCATAGTCATCCCCTCACTCAACTCAGTGGCACCCAGCACAGCAAATCTGGAGTTATACAGTAAAATCTAGGGCGAACTTCATCTGAACAAGATTCGCCTCTTCTGTGACAACATATTACTAATTCGGACTATAAAAGGGGGAAGGTAAATTGAAGGGTTAAGCACATTGAGGTCAAGGCAGATTTCGTGAGAGAACAACTTGAAAAGAAATTTCAGAATTGTAGTATGTTGACGCTACTGTTCATAATTGCCAGTGTATCGACAACGCTTCAGCATAAGACTTGGAAAGAAGAGCACCCTAATCCTCTGGTCTCAATACAAGCTTCCATAAGCAATATGTATTGATTTTCAAGATAACGGACAACACAATCAATCAAACCAGGTAATCCCGTATTGCTTACCTGCTTTTCTTGGTACGTATTACGCATCTATTGATGGTGGGAGCCCTGATCTGAGACAAATGGAGAGAAGCCGAATTGTTTAATACACTGGCTGTTTTCCGTCCTTTAGGTGCAACCCACTTAAAATTCAGGTGTAACCCGGAAGAAAGCCCTTACCTTGCGTAAGGCTAATGAAAATCTTTTCCATCGACTTTAAGCGCCTCCCGGTGGCCAAGCTGGTAAGGCACAAGACTGTAATGGATAGATATCTTGCGATCGGACGTTCGACTCGTCCCTGGGAGAACTTTTTGCAACCGGCTGCCAAGATTCTGCTAGCTACTGCACCCAGGCATATTCTGCCAGAAAAAATAGTTCCATGTGTGACCAGCACGAACCCAAACCAACGAGTATATTTTGGTGCAGAAAAAACAGAACGATTGATGTAGAGAAAGTGCAGCACTAGAAAAACCATACAAGCAGAGTGGCTCAAAATAATTATAAATTGATTTGTTGTGGCGGTTGCAGAGTCTCTTTGATGTCGCATTGGTTTCCCAGACGCTGTGCAATCCATCTTTCATCATTCAGCGAGAGGGACAATTGGATGAAAAGAAGTTCCGGACAATTCAAAGGTATATAAATTGGATACCAAGCCGACCCTTAAGCTTGCATATCTGAAAGCTTTTCTGGCGATTGTGGGCCCCGCATAGAATTTTGGGCATAAAGCAAATTATTTGATAAAAGACAGGACTAGGGCTTTAGGCAGCCTGCTTCAGTGATGAATTTTCATTCAAACGGTGCTAGGCACTACTAACGGGTCTCACAATGGAAAAAAAAAAGGATAACTGCTAAATTTGATATGCTACTCAGGGACTAGCCTATATTGACACGAGAAGCCACTTATCTCGGGCTCCTTAGTTGATACTGGTCCCGAGAACAATGTCCTAGACTGTTTTCGGAGAGGTTATTGAATTGGGCAACTTGTTAACTCGTGAGGCAACTTGTAAGTCAAATGCCAGGCCTCATGACCCACGTGAAATGAGCGTGACTTTCGGTAGAGGCGAGTGTGTACAGGTTTGGGAGAAAAGCCATATATTTAATGCCTGTTAACGGGTGAGTAGGACGTAGATTAAATACGTCAGCACTAGTGTCCCACGTGACACTGGCGTGACTTTTGGTGACTGCGAGCATGTGCAAGATTGGGGAGGGGTGATATATAAAAGCACTCCCACCGCGGAACACCTTGCTCGGCAACCTCGTTTGATACAAAGCTACATGTCACAGTATATCTGGTATACTGAAACAGACGTTGCAAATTCACAGAGCAGGACCGAACCGTGTTTGCCTGTTTCTAGTTGCTTGATGGTTTGTGTGTTAAAGCCAACACATCTAAGAGCAGGTGGCGTTCTTCTCTTATAACTGGAACGCATTCTGTGCCTCAATCACACGGTGTCTTGCGCGGTTTCGTGGGACCTCACTCTTGTGCCACGCGCTCGGCCTGGCCTCTTCAAAGTGAGAATGCTCATGTCCTAGGGAATAATCTGCTATTCTAGCTTCACGTGCTGTGCGGATTACTTGGCACCGCTCACGTGGTCTCCGATTCGCCTATTTCCCTATTCCTGATCAGGTATCTCATGCGCCATAGATGGGCGGTTGTGCTAGTGAAGGCTGTCCGGTTCTGTAGGACGCTATTATGAGAAATATATGTTCGTTGATGCTCTGTAAAAGAATCATCCGAAGCCATATGGAAAGGTCGGCCACGACTGCGCCACCATATTCCGGTAGATATTGACATGATGACAAATCGGGCTGGTCGTTGCCCAATGGGCGACCGAATCGGCTTTGAGGTTGTTTCTTTTAGCCTGCAACGGGCCGCTTGCGATCTGGAACTCGGGGGGTTGGACCGTGTAGAGAGAAGGGTCCGACGGCGTTTCGCATCTAACCCTGCATCGCAGGCCAATTGAGCACCTATGGGTCGCACACTACCCATGGAAGGTCTAACAAATGCTGAGTGACACTTTTTAATCACATATCTTCCGCTTTGTGCGGAACTGGTAGTATTTGCATCGAAAAGACTTTGTTTTCACAAATTGAATGCCACATTACAACTTGTACCTTCGAGAGTCCTCACGTTAGCTGCAATAAGGATGAAAATTTGCAGTGCCAGATTTCCCCTCATGATCTTCCAGTATATTACTCACTGTGGCCCACAGGGGCTTGAGTAACGTTGTTTGGACGAGATTCCCCTATTTTGAACTTGATGTGACCGCAACCGGCAGTTTTTTGTGACAGTTTAGAAGGGATACTAGGATTCATGTTCTCAAAACTGGGGCACCTGCATTTCTTGCTCATATGCTTCTTTTACGTGTCAGAAACCTATACACCAAGTGTACACATTAGGGGGTCTTCTTTCTTTGTCTGGAACCGGGGCTATTTCCGCATCTATTCCAGGTTCAATACATGGCATGCTGAATTTTAAGACGTACACAATAGGCCGTATTAAAAGATACTCTGGTGGCCCTGTCTTTATCTAACGGAAAGTTTCACTTTCAGGTTCCACCCACTAATGCAATTGATTGTATTGTAGTGACATTCACCGCAGTGTTTTATATTATAGTGAGAACGGCACATTCTATTGACTAATTGCCTTGGAAAAGGACCCTGCAGAAAATATGAAAGTTTAGTGTGATAATCACAACATTGTCTCCGACGTGAGCAAGTTCCTGAAAATATAGCTGTGTGGAGCCTATGAGTACCTGTTAAGCCTTTAAATTCGTTACTAAATGTAAAGACCAGGTTCTGAGAAAGCCACAAACCCGGTCAATTTTGACCAGCTTTGGTATGATTGAGTACAATAAGTGAGCAAAGCGTAGGATGTGTTGGAACTTTCACGTTCGCAGCAAAACTAAGAATGACTCAGCGATTCCATTTACCGGGAGGACTTAAGGATAGGCTTCTTCACAATATTAATGTGGCAAGGCTAAGCCTTACTATTTGGTTAAACTTTTCGGATGAATTGAATAGTTGTTCACGGAAACCATTTCTTGAGGTGGTAAATGAACTGTAGTTGAGTAATGTCCCAAACCCCAGGGCTTCTGACAAACCAATCCTCACATCTACGTTTCAATTTGTGTTTTACCAATCTTTATTGCTCTCAATGAGTCTAACCTTTTACATCCAAGCTTTCACAGTGCTAAATCTACTACGGCAGTAGAATTGGCTTATGCTGTCTTATGTGTATATACAGAATGGCATTTTCTGGGGGTACCAATTGTAATCAAGGCTTAAAATTGGAAACAAGCATGCCTTCTGGAAAATGCAGCAACCGCGATTGATAAATACTAGCTCATTTAACTCTGGGTAGTGGCCGACAAAGATTTTGGCCCTTAGGATAAAGGCTTCCATTAAGTACAATCAATCACTGGCAAGAACAGACGTCATGACCCAGACCTCTCAATGGATATTCAAGTTCCATGCAAGGTAGCTTTGTGGAGACTTTTGCGTATACTGATACTGATCAGGTGTTGTACAAGTGCTTACGGGCTCATTTTAACCATGAAAAAAACAGGCAGTGTGATGAAAGAGCCTAACTCTCCAACAAGGAGTTATAGAAGTGGCTTCACTTTACAATAGTGTGAAGAAAATTGAATAGAGATGCTGGAAGGTATACCTGAATTTTGCATGATTGAAGTGAGAAATATTTCAATGAGTGGTTGCGCATAGCTGTACCTAATACCAAAAGGTGACTTTGTGCGATTCAAGCTGACAAAATCATAGATCGATTACTTGGCGAAAAAGGGGGATTACGAAAAGGTAGCTGTGTGCTCCGGTCGACGCTACAAGTATGCAATTCTTAGGATGAAGTACTAGAAACTACTTTTTTGGATCACTCCAATGACTTTCACGGCTAACTGTTTCGCTATGGCGTCATACAACTCATCACTGCGAGCTCGAGTGGTGGTATAAGAAAAGGTTTGGCTCTTCCGTTTTAGTCTGCGAGGGCCTGGTTTGCTGTGTTTCAAAATCCCGTCCTGATGCCAAGGTTCATTACACGATATCCACGATCCCACCTTTAAGGGTTCATATCATTTTCACAATCCAGAAGCTTCAATGGGGTTCATTACCGCACAAGGTCCCCAGGCCATCACACCTCTCCAGAATAGCACTACTTTTTAAAATACCATGCTCTCACCTTCAATATAATTAGTAGAAGCCATAGATTTATAGTTACCAGAGACAAGCCAATTGGGTGGCCCTTTATTATGTTTCGCTTTTTTCTTTTTTTTATTTTTCTTTCCAGCAATATCCATTGTCAGTCACTTTCTGACAGTGGCTGATAGTGTTAGCAATGAGCAGCAAAATATTAGCATCAATTAGTAATGCCTGGCAGTATGTTTTCCGGCAGTGGGTCCAGTCGTAATTCCGGTATTAATTCCAGTAGTAATTCCAGTAGTAAGTGTTCAGAAATCTGCCTTGCAGAAGGGTCAGATATCTCCAGGACAGTCAGAGAGTTTTAGAAAATCAGCGGTTTTTCAAGGTCTCGGCCAGGAGTTGTTCCAAAGCCAACGGATGGAGTCAATCAGTAGGCAACCAGGTCTCTCTTAATTCCTTGGGAATTATAGGTAAGCCGTAAGAAAGGTAGTGTCACCTCTTCATATGCCAGCTGCAAACTAGTACGTGAATTGCTCACTATTTCGTAGAGGGCTTTAGTTCGGCGCACCTTTGTCCTCAACACGTCATGGGCTTTCAAGTCCATGCATTCATCCCAGAACTTTGCCTGGTCAGTAATGCTAGCGCAACCAATTACCTGGTTCAATTCCGCCTCTGTTAGTTCCAAGTCGCTTTCAATTTCCTTGCAAATTTCCCGAAAGTCGTCACGGTAGGCTTTTCCGTGGCGACAAGCTTGTTTGAAGCCCAGTAAGACATTGAATATGTTCAGCTGGTAGCCCTCATTCATTTGGTCGATTGTCTCTTTTATATCCTGTTCCATTTCCTCCAATGCCTCCAAGTCCTCCATGATGGTGCAGAGCCGCTCCTCGTAGTGTTCCATGAGGTCATCGGACGGTCTAGTATCGGATGTTTTTGAGGATATCGGGTCCAAGCCTTCAAAGTAGAAGTCCAAAAGGTCAGAATATTCAGCGTCATTTGACTCGCACATCGGGTAGTCCGTGTACTCCGGGTAGTTTGAGCAATCCAAGTAATCGTCCAAGAAAAAATCATAGTCAAAGTGTTTGTCATCCCGAAGATTGCCAGCCATGTCTGTGCATACCTTCAAAAAAAGATCACCCATAGCCTGGGTACGCTTCAATAGAGATATGAGGTATTCCTCAACTTGGTCATGGAAATCATATTGGGCCAAAAACCACTTCTTGCACTGTACCATCAAGGCGTCCTTTGACCTAACCAAGTGTCGTAAAAGTGAAGGCAGGCAAGTATGGTGTTTGAGTGCTGCTGACAGGTTCAAACAAACGTCCAGTTTTGAAATGCTGGTGAACGATGGTACCAGCATTGTATCAATGATGGCAGACCCCTTGATTTCAATTCTCTCATACTCTGCGGGCTCTTCAGAACCTAACTCGCGTTTCACATCAGCCAAAAATTCACTGAAGTCATACTCCAAGTCTGACCTGCGAATAATATTCAATTTCACATCGAGACACCGGAGTTTAAAAGTCTTTCTGTCGAGCGCACGAACGAAGAATGCCTCCATATCAAGAAAGGTCCACAACTGGCTTTTGGGTTTCCGGAGCCAGTTCTTTAGGTTCAATTGAGGGGGTGTTTTGGTTGGCACAGCACTGTTCACATCTTCATTAGTAACACTAGGAAGTTCAGTGTTTGTTGAGTACAACACGGTACTCTTCACTTCGGGGACAGGCGGAGTCGGACAAGTATGAATCACAACTGAAGTTTCAGCCAGGTGTGAAAACTCCGCAGTGAGGCATTCCTTCCGAAAGAGTGGAAGGAGACCTTCTCCTGTAAACCACGGGTCGAAGTGTTCAGCTGAAGAGACTGGTGTGTCATTTTTGTCACAGCTGCCAGGGTTTAGGGCTCCTTCAGATAAGATTCCAAGGACTCGTTTCTCTGAGGGAGCTAAAACAAGGCTATTTTGAGATGAAGCCAAGATAAGTCTTTTCTCCGACGAAGCTGGAGCAAGAGTTTTTCCAGACCATATTGGAACAGACCTCCTCTCGGCAAAAGCCATTTCAAGCCCATGATTTCCCTCTGGAACAGCCTCACTAGGTATTTTGGGCTTGTACAATACCATGGCCAAACTCTGAGCATTGGTCATCTTGGGTTCCGCTTGATCAACACAATCACTGGCAGCAGTTGCTACACTCACCTTAGCTTCACACTCCAGAGAAATTTCTGGACCCGGTTTTGGAAAATCAACCAAATATTCAGCAGGCACCAACGTTATTGATTCCTGCGTTTCAGATCCGTTCGTTGTTGGTTTCACTCTTCTTTTTTCTACCTGCGGTATGCCGACGTCATAGGCGCATGCGCGGCTAGTGCTAAGTTCGGCGAGCTCGCAGTTTCTGCTGCGACTGCTGAGATGTTTCCATGCAAGAGTTGCCACCTTTGGTACTTCCGAGTCGGTCTCGTAGTCGCAATTGTTCAAATTGGCCAAGTCAAAGCTCATTGGCTTGCGGCCTACGGTAAATTCCAAAATTGTTTTGAGTCCGCACAAGGCACGGCTCACAGAGCTACGGCGCACTTTTCGCGTTTCGAAAGGGCACTCGTCGGAGTTGCAAACGGAGAATCTTTGAACGAGGCAGGACTTGTGTTTTGCCAAGATTTTGGTGCTTTCTTGCAACTTGCTCCATTTCGTCGTTGCCTGTGAGTGGATCTCGTGCTTATTTTCTTGGTGCTTTAGGTTTCTAGGCAGAAGGCTCGCAGCGTGCGCGCTTTCGCAGCCAAATGCGGGTGCAGCAGGCATTTCCTTCTTGAACAAAGTGAGGCCTGTAACCAGCAACAAGGTCTTGAATCTCTGGAACAAAGTGGGTTTGGTTTCGTTTCCACCTAAATTAGTTCTTGGAATGGAGGGTGGCATAGAATCTATTCCGCTTTGCTCCTGCATCTCTGGGCCGGCCATAGCGTTGCTTTCGCGACTTGCTACTTGTGTTGAAGCATGAGCACCGTTACCTGCAATCAAGCTACCCGTTTTGCAAAGCCAAGGTACGGATTCAGCCAGAACGCAATCCCCACTAAGCCCATTGGTTTGGTCGCTTCCAGTGGATGGCTTTAAAGCAACGTCATTCTGTTGCTGCTCCATGATAAGGAGCCTCATTTGGGATAATGTCAGAAGGTCTCGTCGCTCTTTTGTGGCGGCGAAAGGTAAGCCCAGTGTCATATTGAAACCAGGGTAAGTTTCAGAAAACAGTTCGGCCATGGATTAAAATCCGTAAGGAAACACTGCTAGAGGCGATAATTTTCTATGAGTCTTCGAGGTATCAAACGGCAAACGTAATATTTGCTTTGATAGTGAAGAAAAAAAGATGGTGGGACAAAAAAAATCTCATCGTAATTCTGTGTTAACCGGCACAGACCACAGCAAAGTTCACAAATCGGGGTACAGGCACGTTCGCTAAAGACACGCCTACATCTTTGTGCAGGCTTCCACGCTGAAAAGATGTCCTGAACGTTCTTTGCATTTCCATTTTGGGACTAACCTAAGTGGGTAGCATGAGTATTTTAAATTCCGCTGTTTTATTTCGCCTTTAAGTACCTCCAATACTTTTTAAGTAATAGGTGTTATTCCAAAGGTTTTGAAGGTGAGCTATTTGTTCATGGACTCTTTCTGTGACAGAACGGGTATTCAAGTTTCCCTTACGGACAATACACTAATGATGTCACCCATGTACCGCACGAGTAGGGGCCTATAAATTCAAGACCTCAAAAAAATTAAGAGTTCTAGAATTCACTAATAAGCTACTCCGAAAATTAGGTTAACAAAGTGGCCATTTTTGCAAATGGAAAATTATCTCTCAGCGTAAATCTCAAATGTGTTTTAGAAAAGAGATTCTACATATGGGAACTCGCTCTAAGCTCTACTCATCATTGTTAGCTCCACCGTTGTTGCTCTTTTTTGAGATTTTCTGTGCAACAAAGTGGGAACTTCTTTCAAAACGAATCTCAATTGAAGTCGCGAGTGCTTTTTTGACCACACAAAATTTTTTAAATGAAGGTCATTGTACTAGTGGTGCTGATTGTGCTCCCCAGGGGTTCATGGAAACAATTATGGCAGAGATCTAGGAGCTGGTCATGTAACCCGCTTTCGTATGACTCAATAGGGACCTGGAAGGCTTGTTATAGACTTGCCACTTTAAGTTATGTTCAATTTAATTTAAAGTATGTGAGTCCAAAAACCAGAAATACTTGGAGCTACCATGACACTTGCGACTAAGTTGAAAAGTCTATGCCGTCATTTGATGTAGTGATTTTCAGGGTATATCTGTCGAACGCAAATGCCAAATTGAATTTTCTTGTGTTCTGGAAACAACCGTTTGAAAAAACCTAAGATTCACATGCTGTGGTATATTTTCTTTTTCGTCTGCAATCTAAAAGCTGAAGTGAAGACTGGTGCCTCGAAGCCAAAAACTACAGATTCAAGTAGCCTATTTCCAAGGAACTTCGATACTACTAATGTAACACTAAAGTGTAAGCTAGCCGTACCGGCATTGAAGGTTCATATTGTGTCTCTCAAAAGAGCAGGAATTCCCAAAGAGACACACGGATTCTCCCCTTCTTCAATAGTCTACTTTTGCGAAACATTACTTTAAACGTCGTTTATTTGGTTATATGACTCTAAATGGTTTCTCTTTTATATTTTTTTCTGTCTAGTAGATGCTGGCCCGAAGCTCGGCAATATTGTAAGTTTCATGCAAAACATCCAAATATGCTTGGTTATATTCCTGCCAAAGCTTAGAAAGTCCATCATCAGAACTACTTTCTGTGTGAGACTTCCTACTGCAACTGTGAAAGCACGAGTTGCAGAATTCTTTGACCAGTTCACGAGCCTTCTTATAGCTTCTTTTTCGGTATGATTCTTGAACACTAAACTTCGATTGGCTCTTAGAGAGGGCATGCGCAAGCTTGCCCCGCAAAGACCACTTGGCTTTTTTCTTAGTGGAAGACTTGGGCGTAGTCTCCACTTCCATCGAGTATAGATGCGAGTCCATGGGAGGCTCTTCAGACATAAGGTTCTGATAAATCACCATGGGGCATAGTTCCGCCTCGCAATATCTGTTCAACTGTCTTTGTGCATTGCCGCAAAGTTCGTGGGCATCATGGCTGCCACTAGTTTGTTCCCGAAAGCTTTTTTCAACAAATTGAGGCAACCGTTCATAGTTGGTCCTTTTAATCTTGCGTTGGCCCCAGAGTTTAGCACAAAGCTCTCGTGAAAGCACAGAGAAGCTCGAGGCACTTTTGGGGTTACTGAGGTCAACGTGATTTGGAACCACCAGGCTAGTCGCCAGATAAGTCCGCTCATTGGGGAAAAAATAGCTTGATCGATTCAACGGGGTAAAAATGGTGGTTTCATATCCAGAACTA
>WFIV01000096.1:2373-22318 GCA_009756565.1 Metschnikowia sp. UWOPS 03-167b3 | reverse complement strand
AATTTCCTGTCCACGCAAGATTTGGTCAAGGCTGTTCATGGCGAGAAAAGGGCACAGTCACGAACGGGAGTAGGAACACAGAGAAATGCTAGAGTCTTAGATCGGGCGGGTTTGATTCAATTTTCCGGGGGAAGGTGAATCAAAGAAGAAGTGGTAGTAGGGAATCTCAAAAAAGTCACAATTGTAGTGAGGATTTTAAGTTGCAGGCAGGCAAACCACAAAAATAATGAGATTGCGAAATGTTGCCTGAATCTACAAACATACCTATTCAGAGGTCGCAAGTTAGCCGGCTGCGAAATCAGTCGCGCGCAGCGCCGCGGGCCCGAAAAGTCACAAGTCTCAAATCAGAGTTTCTTCCCTAACTTGCCCCCTTCCTTATTAGTCTGATGATCCTATTAAAGCGTCATCTTCAGCATTTTGACCCATGAATCAGTGAATAGGAGCGCTTGCGCGAATGCGGTATCACCATTAAACGGTGCGAATAGTGTTTGTGTTGCACCCACTATGGGTGGTGTGCTGCTCTTGGATGCAAAATATATGCCTACAAGCCGCTGAAGCGGAAGTATTTCTCACTCAGATGTAATATCCTAAAAAACGATCTAGGCTTGGGGCACCAGATGCGGCCCATTAGATGCAACCTCAAGGCTGACTAGGATTTCTCAGCAGGCTAGCCCAATTGGGGCTTCTTGGAAGACAAAGTACATAAAGTGGTGGTCTTCTTTTGCCCTGTTTCTCTATAAAGCTCTCGCTGATCCTCTTGCTTCTCTGATCATCAGCGAATTCTTTGCGTTCAGCAATAGACGTCGCGAAGACAGCATGAGTATTGCATACTCACAAAGACTACGGCAATTCCAATGTTCAACAAATTAAGCTGTATGGACCCTGTGTAACAAAGAAGATCAAATTAGCAATCACATGTTTGCAAATGAATGGAACAGCAAATCGTAAGCGTAAAATAAAAACATGGTGTGGTAACTTGCTCCCCCAGTCAGTAAGCCTCTCAGAGCTACATGAGGTCTATTACTACGTTGATCGGGTTTTCATGGAACACTCCATGCATCTACCTTAGAAGGCAATGGTGACATCCATGGGTCTCAAAACCAAACCCAGCTTTACAGCGATGCCTAAGAGATATCGAGGCTTTCTGAAATCCATTTCACGGTAGATAGCTGTGACATTAAGCATCCTTTTTACCTTCTGTTACAAGTACATCAGTTTTGTCTCAAAGTCACGCGTGGGCCATAAATCGCGGACGAGCTACTGGCGAGCAGGTTCCACTTCAACATAAAGGGTTTTGCTTACGTGGGAGTAGGAACTACCACGAAGTACTTGCTTAAAATATCTTGGAAGTAAGTCAATGGAACAGCCCTAAAGTCCCACGTAACATTAGCATGAATTCCCGTGATTGTGAGAGTGCGACGTAAATTTTATCGTTAGGACTGGACAGCTTGGCCAGACTTGTTCGGAACGCAGTAACCAAGATTTCCAGTTGTTGTGTGTTATTGAGCTACTTATTGACTATATACTTCTTATTGGTTTCGTCGGTCCTCCTATTGCGGGCCAGAGAGTGGCATAAGGGTTAGTCGGCTTATCTGAAAGGCTCACGAGAACCAGAGTAGCCATGCCCCACAATCCTTTATTTCATTTTGTTGCCACATATCACAGTTCCATCCAGCTCTGAAGGTTCGATACAGAACGCTCAGAGTCTCACCAGGGGGGGTTCACTACTTGGTGTCAACAATCTCATCTTGGAATGGTATTTCAATGGCCAAGTTCTTGTCACGGGCTTCACTTTTCCGTTCATCGGCCACACATCTTTCCATCATGTTCATTCCTTGAGAATTGTTTTCACCTTTTCGTAATCCCATCTCTAGAAGTTAAGACCACAGTGTTTTTCCCTCCACAGTAGTATTGCTCCACGGTCTAGCCTCTGTGGGTCTATTTCCGGGTTGGCAATCCCCGCTGTGTGGTTCCTTACACCGTGTAGAGAATACCACCTTTGAGGTTTTCACACGGCGTGAATACTCTCATTGCTGCGGCATTGTTACATGGAGTTCCTCTGTAGTTCTTTCCATGTAAGCAATCGCAGCTAAGTCTTCCGTCGTGACTTATAAACCCTCTGAGACTCTTTTGCTCTTGATCAACCCAATTCTAAATTTGTCACATGGCGATAAATCCCACTGCTGTAGAATAATTGCGCGGGCATGCCTCGGTGGGCTTATCCCGCACACAGTCCAAGCTTTGCAGATTCTCGCCCTGTGTTCGAAATTTCCCTTCTGGAGAATCATCTGTTGCTTTTAACGGTATCATTTGGGCTTGTCTACGTCCTCAAAATGTAGAGGTTTATAGAGATTTCTCTCAGCACAGTAGCTCGGGCCACCATGAATCCTTGTCAGAAAAGCTCGAGTAACCCATATT
Organism: Metschnikowia sp. UWOPS 03-167b3; assembly: GCA_009756565.1. NCBI lineage: Eukaryota > Fungi > Ascomycota > Pichiomycetes > Serinales > Metschnikowiaceae > Metschnikowia > Metschnikowia sp. UWOPS 03-167b3. The sequence continues at coordinate 19,900 of WFIV01000096.1, read as the reverse complement.
CCACACTCTAGCCTGCAGTATTAGTACTTACGAAATCACATACCTCCAGTAGTCAGCCAGCCTTTAGTAGGCTCTCGTAACATGTGTGCTTCTTTGCAGAAACTCTGACATTTCTGGCAACTGTCATCAGTCAGTGACGGATATTATTCGATATTGTCTGTTAGTATTAAGATCGTGGTACCAGTCAATAAAGTTTCTTACTTTCACCGTAGGTAGATTCATAGTCTTGAAGATTTAGTGGGTGGCAAATTTTATAGAACAAAGTGATGGGGGAACCGGGAGCTCTTATATAGTCCTCGTTTTTCTACAACAAGGAACTTTTCAGTATGCCTCAGGACATGCATAGTCTTTTTCTGATATGCCACCCACAAACGGTTGTTCACAATGACCACGATTGACGCTTGTCCCGCGCGCCGTTGTACTTGGCGTGTGCACAGTCATGCTGCCTCTATTATTGTGTGCCATCTGATTGTGGATGGCATACATCCAAATGGCCTTCAAAAATTGTTTCACAAACTTTCTTTTAATTATTGTGTGCATCCAGGGTTACATAAATACAAGTCCTTTAATTCTACTGGACACCTCGTCCAGGGTCCCGAAGGATACGTTCCTTTGATGTGTACGGAGCGTTTCGACTTTTCAAGCACGCTGTCTTTGAATCTGGTGCCAGTAGTCAAATCTACTTTGGAAGTGGCTTGCAACCTCTGAGTCGCTGTTAAACAATGCGAGATTTCTTTTCAAAGAGCATGTGTATTTGTGGCCTTAACACAAAGAGCTTATAGTTTGTGGTCAGTACGCGACTAGAAAAATTCATACATAACAATACGGTTAGAATTTGTACATTACGCTCCCATAATGTGGTGTTGTCGTCAAGTGGTCTAAACACTTCTTTACGCAAAGAGCTTCTGCTGTCTCTATTACGCTTTTCTGAAAATTTTTATCCTCTGATTGATTGCCCTCTTAGTTGGGGCGGCCGCTCTTCTTTTAATATTGTAAAGGAGCATGCACTAAAATCAGTCCAGTCAGTAGAAGGGGGGGCATTGTCCATTCCTCTCACTCTCACCAATCTCTTGTGCCTAGAGGGTACACACAGACTTAAGTCTTCAACCGGTTTAACCCTTGTTTTTTTATACTCTCAAATGAACTTGTAGGCTCTCAGGCGTACAAATTTCTCCTGCTCCAACAAAAGCCGCTCCATATTTAACATGGGTCTTTGATAACAAACGTGAGGTCTATAGTGATTTGAAACCAAGCAAACAACTTAGTGCACCGAATATGGTCCTCTGACTGACCTCAAGTGAAGCAGGAAAATTAGATAGGGACCGATCCTTTAGTGTGGCGGCGATATCGCTAGGCTTAACAGGTTTGACTTGCAAAAATTGCTGCAAAACAATTCACGGGTGTTTCTTTATTCTCAATGAGCCATGTTGTTTGAAACACAGGGCCCCTGAATTTCTAAGAAACTCTTGAATTGTGTCGAGATTGTACTTTGAATATTTCGCAAAGTTGGGACAGCTGCAACTGTACTTGGGGACAGAGCACCCGGGCTTTGCACGTTTGTCTTCGGGAAGGAACTTTCAAGTGAGTAATTTTGGTTCGCGTTGGGGGCATCGAAAGTGTAAAGACGTTGGGCAGAAACCTAGCTTTCATTGATTCTAGATTGGGTTCAAAAAGATTGCAGCACCACAATTTCACACATGGTCTCCCACTGCATTACTCACTGTGGCCCTAAGGAGCTTAACTAACGTTGATCGGACGGGAAACAGTGGTTTCTCCTTGGTATGGCCGCAACCGAAAGCCATTTTTTCGGCTTTGATACATAGTATTAATCAAAAACCCTTGTTTTAAAGTCAAAAAATTACGAACTATGTCTATCCACACTTTCCTTTGGTTCACAGTTGATCCAATCATAGATTTCTTGATCATTAAAAACCACCAATACTCGATCATGCCACTGGCCAGTAAGTAATGCTTGCACAACCTTTACATTATCATCGAGCAGTATGTGGCTCCCGGTCGCTACGCTCCAGCTAAAATAATTCAGGCGTCCAGTGCGACAGCTTCAAGATAATTTCTATGTGCAAGTCGGTGTAATTCTTTATGCTAATGCAGCTTAGCGTGCGCCCAATGACACCGATTCGAAATCGGGGCCCAGCTTATCGAGTATGTTCTTTGAAGTACTGCAACCACCCGGTATTGTTGCATGCATTCACGGATCCACGTATTTCATGGTTCACTATTTTAGCTTGACAAATGGAGTGCGCGTTTTCGCAGCCAAAACCAGGTGCAGCGGTAATCTCATGAACAAGTCCAAGACTTTGGCAGGCAGGATACAGGTAGCTTCCACCTCCGAGTTTTTTGACTTGGTGTATTCCATAAATTCCCTTTGTATTTTATGTGTTTAGACGAGAATGCTCGTTTTCAGTATTACTCAAATATCCCAGATTACACCTGCTCGATGGGCAAAGAGTTCACAGACTTGGGAGGGGGAACTCTCATTAAAAACAGCAAAAGAATTCGTGGTGAGCACATTCTGGTTCAGATTTGGGAGAAGATGTAGGTTTCTTGTTCTCATCGTTGGTGCCAGAATAGTGCAACTATGGAGCGTCTGTGTGGAGTGTCCATTTCCAGAGCGAGGGTCGGCTAAAGCTGAATGAAAAAGCTCTCGATCAGTACGACTCGGTGTCGAGACTGGAAACGGTGGTTCCATTTTAGTACTACCCACTGCGTTTCTTCTCTACAGAGTTACAAAATGCAAGAGATTTGCCCCGTGAAATTCAAGACAAGGAGAGACGACCGATGGGTTGAAGATACCTGGTACGGTCAAAGTAATACCGAATAGTGTGTGTTGAATTTAAAACTTGTGGTCTGTTAAAGTGCCTCAAAAGAAGTCGCTTTACACCTCCTGGATGCGGCTTTATATATCAATACCATTCCAGAAAAAACACTCTTGCAATAGTCCTAGAATTGGAGTTTTATAGTCAGCAGGACTTTAGCATTAAACCTTTTCTGATCAAGCGAAGGAGTTCCGGTTTCCACGAGTCTTACACGGTGAACGGCTGTTGCGGGGCTTAAAACGTTTTGGTACGTGCGGTCATCGGTACTAGGCTCCATGACCTCAAGTGTTTGAATGCCGATAGGAAGCTTTTAATGCTCCTGAATAAAAACAAATACTGTTAAGTTTCAACACTTGGATGTCGGATATATACTCTTATTTGTATACAGATTACACTGGTGTAAGTGAGTTCGTACCTAGTTGACCACCGAGTCACAGAGTGTGGTCGAGGGGGTTTTTATACCATGTCCCATTGGGATCCTGCATGTGCCCGTTGTTTTGAGGGATTATGTCAATGACGCGTGGCGCGGCGAGGCTGCAGGACCCGATGGTCTATACGCATTCCAACAAATACTTAACTTGTCTTATCATCAAATCAAATTTGATTTCCCATGAGCTTCGTCCCTTATTTTTCCATGCACCTAGTATCACCTTGGCGTAGGAGGTTTAGCCCACTGTGTTAACACATTGCAGGCTTGTATTAATAACGTAAGGCGTGGTTGAGTCTAAATCATCAGGATTCCCCCAACCTGCACATTCTGGCAGTTACAAGAGGTTCCCTCTTTAAAGGTTTTAGACTGACACGTGCAACTATTGCCTGCGACAACCCGAACCGGCCAAAAACTTGTTGACAGTCACTGAAGATGAAAAATACATTATTAGATACTGTAGTGTTGTTGCAAGTAGTTCATGATAAACCTACCTTGGCTAAAAATTACAGACCTTTTGGGCTTCGAGTCCCAAAATTCTATAACAGTTTATGTAGCTTTATTCAGACTGACTGGTGACTGAAATATTTGGGCTGACCAGAATTAGGCCAAATTAGTTTTAAACGTGAGCATGCAATGATTATCGTTGAAAGTCCATTTTAATTTTCAGCAGTAAGTGACTTGGTTTGTTTCTGGCACAGTGAGTGTCTCCCGACTCATTAGGTGGTTCACCGAAATTTACACGATCTGATGCTATTTTTAAGAGACATAGAAATGTGTTTGGAGCGAATTCTGACTATGCATTATTTTTTGGTCTTTGATGTACCAGATCTGATCTGCTCTTTCGGGAAAAGTCCTCTTCAAATTGGGCTGAATCGAAACTCCTGCTCCTCCAGTATTTTACGACCTCAAGCTCTATTGATGACGGGATTTCGCGAGTGAAAAGTAGAAATACTGTTAAGCAAGACCCTGGCCCCGGCCACAACCAAGACAAGCGTTCTCAGTACTAAGAAAGCGGGAAATGGGTATACCAACTTTGGTTTTACTAATTGCAGACACACTATATGATTTTAAAGACCGGGGTAATCTGCTACACAAGCCCCATTTGAGACAGCCTAACTACGAAGGTAATTTAAATTAAAAACTGAGTTGAAAGAAGCGCAACCTGACCTCCAAAAACACTTGGGCTTGACAGAATCTTGGTTTAAAGTGTCCAAGAACAAACTTCAAAACCCACTGTGCTGAAGTTATAGCAAGTGACTGGCACTATGACGCTGCACCTTAAGAAACAGACGACTGATTCAAACCACTATTTCCGACAAATAAACATGGTTTGTCTGCAGATTATGAGCAAGAGATTGAAATCCCACTAAACACTTCTTGAATACTTATTCTTATTTCCACAACTAGGTATTTTTTATTTTGGCAATCCATGGACGCTATATAGTACGCATTAATCACTGAATTGAATAGAAGTAAGTCAGAACCGTAAATGAATCAGCCGAGGTAATTGCATTTAGATTGAATTATGGGTAAACTGAATACTAGCAAAACCATGAATAACTTTTTATCCTTCAAACAGTGACTGCACCACTACCAAAAGGACTACATTTTTAAAAAACCCGTTTCTGGGTAACTGAGGACAGATTACTGCAGTGAAACGCAGGAAATCTGACTGGTTTCCCGATTTGACTTCTGAAGCTACACAATAAGGGCCAAATCTTGCTTCTGAAAATTAATACTAACGAGTGACTTAAAACTGACTGAATTTCACCTTTATGTCTACTCGACTCTACTTACTGACTAGGCTGGTGCGCCGTACACAGCACTTACCTCAAGCTACCAACTTCTTCCTGGGGCACTAATTTAAGTATGCACAACCGGAACAATGTGCCGACTTTTCTGTAAATTTCCTTTTGTGTCCGTGTCATCTTGTGGCCCGTCCTTCTGTACCCAAGACGCACGCCATTCTCCATCGCGCCCCTCTGCCAGTCATCGTTACTACATCACGTCCTACGTAAATTTACTTACGTAATTTCCTGAAATCTCTTTGTTATTTCACCCTTTACATGAGTACTCTTCAGGGACCAATCAACCCTACGTTCGAAATGAGACTGAATCAATCCACCTTTGCGAACACAACCACCGGGCAGAGACAATCAATTGTGCGTGCCACACAAATGGAGCAGGTTCTCGGAGATTTTAACACCCTGAGCAAAGAGGATTTGGCCAGGCGTGGAAGTGCTGGACCCACTTTGAGTCATCCACTGGAACCCGAAGCCACGGTGTACACTTCTGGCTCCAGTTTGTACACTCATGGAGTCGCCTCCAGCCCTGGTTTGACAACGGTTGGATATGACACCAAAATTGGGGACCTGTTCTCCATGCCTTCTGAGTTGAACACCATTCCTGAAACGCAGGGAAGGGCCACCCTCGCATCGGCCTTGCCAACTGGTACAACTTCAACTGCCGTAACTCAAGTGGCCTGCACTGACGCCTGCCTTCCGAACGAGCGCTTCGTCAGTACCAGAGTCAAACAATCATTTGGTCAGAAACTCAGAGACTTGCTACTGCCCAAAGGTCTTGCGTTGTTCAACAAGGAAATGCCTGCTGCACCCGGATTTGGGTGCAAAAACGCGCACCCACAAACAAAGAAGCTTAGACGGCTGGAGACCAAGCACGCCGAGCACTTCCAGGCCACCAAAAAATGGAGCAAGTGGCTTTGCAAGTTCCGGCGTTTGAAGTTCCACAATGCCTGCTATGTCCAGCGGATTCCAGTGTGCGGTCAGTCCGAGTGTCCCGTGGCGGGTCACAAAGTGCACCGTCTTGGCGCGAGTCGCACCGTGTGCAAATTCCGGGTCTTTGCAAGTCGGGCTGGTTTCATGTCCGTGGATACGGACTTGGTGAATTTATTACGGCCTGCTTATGCGAGGGAAACTGGCACCTACAAGCTGACCCGTTTGGATAGCGAGCTTCTCGACGAGGAGCGCGTGCTCGCCAAGTACCGCACCATGCTCCCGGGGGATTTCAAGGAGCATATACTGGTGCCTAAGTCCATCCATGTGGATAATGGTACTTTTGCTGGGCCGTTGACCTGGATGAAAAACAAAAACTTTTTGGTTCAAGAGGCTGGTACGGGTGGCCAAGCTACAGTGAGGCTGGACACCCCTACTGTTGCCCCAAGCCTATTTGATTCAGGTAAGATATATTTGAACAAAGACACTCCCACGTTACCGTTTGTGGCAACAGTGGAGAACACCCCGCTTTTGCTAGCTCCTATTCCACAACGCCCAGTGATTGCGGCCAACTTGATCTCGCCCGAGCTGACGCTACGCAACTCCACCACGGGCCATGGCGATAGGGTCATTGAAGAGATTGAAACAGTTATTGGGAAGATTGACCAGGGCTTTCCCAAGAAGCTCCTGATCAAAGAGCCTACCAAGTCGTGTGGCTCGGCTGCTACTGTTGGTCAGAGGCTCGGTAAATATGGCCCGGCGACCATAAACAGGAAGTTGGGAGACGTTATTGGAGTGGCATTGAGGCCAGACGCTACGAAACAAGCTCAGAATTGTACTGAGAATGTGGGTGCTTCCACGGAGCTGGCTGATTGTGTGGTCGAGTCCATTAAATCCCAGCCCATTGTCAAAACGTTAGTGCCTGCTTTACCAGTCAAAACAGAATCGGGGTTGGACTCGTGGCTTCCGAAACCCAAAAGCCAATTATGGGCCGCGCTTCAAATGGAGACCCTCTTGATACCTCATCTTGACGGAAAGTTTGAGTTCAGATTCCTTTCCGTTGACCTGAAACTTCTTTGCAAGTCCAAAACCGAAACCATCTTGGACGAGTACTTGCAATCCTTGCAAGTCGAGATGTGTGTGGAAGTGCAACAAGAGACGGTGAGGTTTGAAACCCTGGCCACTCTCGGTTCTGGAGCAAAGCCAAAAGAGCGGGCTCCAACTTTGGGATCCAGGCAAATTGCACATCTTCAGGGCCTCATTCGGGGCCAAGATGACTTGATGAGGCTCCACAAGAAGAAGTTCTTGGCACAGTTCGGGATCCACGATCGCATTGAGGCATACATCCTCGCGCTCTTGGAGAACCTCCAGGCCACTGGCGAAGTGTTTGTGAAGATATGCACCGACTTGGCCAACAGTGCCCACATTTTAGCTGACTACGAATACCGCCTCTCCAAATTGAAGAACGACTTCGACCTCATGAGCCAGATGGAGCAGAGTGCACTGGAGAGCATCAGCAAAATCGAAGCTGGCTTCACTAAGGGCTTGATCGAGGTGATCCGCCAGCACGCCGAGACATGCAATATCAAGGAGTTGTACCAGCAACAATTCCACAATATATGGGTCCACACTCTTGACCACAAGGCACTTACACTGAGTGAAGCAGACCGCCTCATTGGCTGTCTAAATGTGGACAGCCAGCGGGGCTTTTTGGACAAGTGCATTGACTTGGAAGCCTACTCAGTGCTTCTGCAAAAGTTCGACCGTATCAAAGCGGTCTACAAGGAAGTGAGCCGGGCGCGTGCAGACTTTATGAAGGTCTACACTGACTTGAGTCTGAGGCTCCTGGCTCACAATGACAAGAGCCACGGTGGGAAAGCCACTCCATAATGATTGACATTGGCCATGCCAATTGATGGCTACTCACTGAATGGCCATAGCTATTGAAAGAAAAAATAAGAAAACAAAAAACACGAAAAAAAAAGAGAAAATCGAAAAGATCTGTCTTGGGATTGTTATAGGGGGCTGATACTGACTACTAACTGAAATTGCAGGCAAAGAGTGAGATCTAGAGTGACACGAGATTTCTGGAAAGTTCTATGGTGGCTCGGAAAGCCTTGCGGTAATGAACCCCAATGAGCCAATGGATTGTGAGGATACTGCGAACCCTTAGAAGTGGGATTGCGTATCGGTAATGAGCCTCGGCTACACCACGGGATTTTGAAACTTGGCAAGATGAGCTATCATGAGAACGAACCAGAGAGCAAATGTCCTCTAGAATTCACTCTTTAAATGCAGTGGCAGGACGTAGCCCAGTTACAACGAACCTGCGACACTCTTGAAACAGATCATCTAAAAAAATACTTAGCTAGTAATTGCAAGAGAAAATAAAACTGATGTAGAAGTAAGCTATCCCTAAATCGACTAACGTCACTGGGATCCCGAAAAGGAATAGAGGAAATTTTCTTAGGATTTACCACTCCCATCGTAGATACTTTGAAAATATCCCTTCGACTAAAATTCACCCAGAGTAAAGTAGATGCGGGAATTCTGGCTAACAATGATGAAAAAGTGCAAACCCAAGATGTAACTCGGTGTGAAATTGACGTGGTCTTTGATGATAGCCTTATGTACCAATTGTGGTGATTCTCATTGTCAATAATGAACGAAAAGTTTATTCCCCTCCACTTTGTTTTAGGTGACTTAATGATCCCGATTTTATGTTGATTTATGGCCGTCATGATTTCGCTGTGGATGTCCGGCTATACTAATACCTCTACACGCTAATCAGTTTAAAGCGGAGTATCACACATAGTAAATCGTGCACCATCCATGTTAAGCATACGATGTAGGTGCTAGCAGGGCCGCAGTGATTAAACTCTGGACTTGCTTATTCGGCAACACATTCCAAGCTTTGTGTTTTTGTTCCATTGATTGCTGTGTCGAGTGCCCAATCCTCTGTTCCATGGGTTTCTAGCCGTTAGGAAGAACCGCGTAAAGTGTTCAAGTCTTTTTTGGTATTTGCCTCCACTGGCTAGCCCCTCACCATATCGGTGTTTGACCTTGAACCCTTGATATCGTATACAGCATGGAGCGCAATTTCAAGAACAAGTACTCTCCCAAAATCCACGGTTCCTAAACGTCTAGGCATCAAAGGGCTTTTCGAAACTAACAGAATAGTGTAAAAACCTTAATCAAGATAAGATCAGGGCAGCTAAAATATTACACCAGATTAGGCCCGATTGACCCAGCGTCGCAAGAAAGGTAGAGCCCGACGGCGATGCCGATGGGAGCCAAAGTGTCTTTGGTTAAGGCATTGCCCCATGAAAAAAGAGTCAAAGTCGTATCAGACTTAGGTAGCTGGAGATAGAAAGACATCAAGAATATTCAAAATTGCAGCTATAACAGAAGAGCCAAAACGTTTTTGCAAATTCAGAATTAATTAACACAAGATTGGAAGAGCAAATTAAAGTGTGAAGGAACAATTGAGGTGGTCTCATCAAGCGTTAAACGTGTAGTTCATGAAAAAGACTGGGATTTCCAAATCGGGCAGTATACCAGAAAAAAACCCAGCGGATACATGAAAAAAGCAGAGTAGGTGAATTGTTCTAAGTAATATTGATTTACACCTTTTACAGGACACCAAAGCCTCTTTTAAATGTAAAACGGATTTCTGTGCTCAGATGTTATTATAGTATGTATTGAACCTAGAAAAACGAGGGACTCCCGGGATTGAGGAAAAAGAGAAACCCCATTTGAATACACTGGAGTTAGCATTAAGGCACAGACATCGAACATACCAGGAAAATTTGGGATTCATCCGGACGGGATATGTTAATTTTCAGCTTGTATTTCAGTATATTAGATATACAGGGACATGTAACTTTGTATCATACAAGACCCCCGAGCAAGGTTTTCCGCGGCGGGAGTGCTTTTATATGTCACTCCTTCCCAATCCTGCACATGCTCGAAGTCACCAAAAGTCACGCCAATGTCACGTGGGACATTGGGGCTGGCGCATTTAACTCACGTCCTACTCACGCGCTAACAGGATACCTTAGTGTCATGATTAGATATCTTTTTCTAACATTTTTAATCACCTCCCGGTGGCCAAGCTGGTAAGGCACAAGACTGTAATGGATAGGAATCTTGCGATCGGACGTTCGACTCGTCCCTGGGAGAACTTTTTGCAATTGCCTGCGGGAATCCAGCTAGGCATCGCACCTGGTGATTTTCTGCCAGAAAAGATATGCGTACTCTTGCGAGCGCGGTTTTTTCCAAAAAGCATTAATTGGTACAGAAAATTAAAACAACTCAGAAAGGGTACTGCAGCTAGAAAAAGATAAGCCTAAAAAAACATTCTTGGGTATGGTGGTATGTTGCGGCGCAACCGTTTCTATCATCAAGTCGGTGGACTCGAAGGTTCGTAAGTTAGTGAGTGAACTACAGTTTAGAATGGAAGGTAGTTCTTAATTTCATGCATGTGCTGTCTTTGTGAAGCAATCCAGTCCCCAAGTGTCTTTCAAAAAGCTGTTAAGCGGTTTCTAGACTCAGAATATGATGCTAGGATAGACGTGAAAAATTTATAAAGGTTATATACAGGATGTTGAGAGTTGTGATACACACTCTCAGAGTTGGGTGTAGTTATCAAGAAGACCTTTAGCTTCATAATGCTAGGACTTCAGTATTCTTCTCTTATTTCTGAAACCCCCAAAAATACTAAGCTTCTTTTCCTGTCTGATCGATTACCCTCTACCTTGGGGCCGCGGTCACTTCCTGTTAACGCGTGAGTAGGAAGTGAGTTAAATGTAGTCCTAATGTCCCACGTGAGATTGGTGTGACTTTTGATGATTTCGGGAATGTGCAGGTTTTGGGAGGGAGTCACATATAAAAGCTCCACAATCGCGCAAAACCTCGCTCGGCAGTCTTAAAGTTACACGCCCCTGTATATCCATGCACTGAAACATAGGCTGAAAAAAAAGCATTTCCTCAAATAATGAAAAGGGGCCTTCCCTAAGTGCAGCTCGTTGCAGGGGTGCGTCGTTGTTATTGCAACTGCAATTGGGACGTAGAAGGCGAACTATTGTTCTTCCCTTCTCACTAAGCTTTTGTGAATAGAGTGTGCATGCAGACTGAGGCCTTCTACAACTTCAACCATCCGCAAGGGCACTAATTCTCAAGTTCCAACGAAAAACCTTACGTGTAGTTATAAGGGTTGTATTGTGAGGCGCAGGTTTGTGCCATCAATTCCGGGGATCATTCTCGGAAAAAGACTTTAGTTTTCTCGCTTGCAGTGGATGCCTTGGTAGCAAAATCATTATGCTGTTGCTTCGAGAAGTCCAAGGGAGAGATCCTTTGGGATGACATCAGGAGGTTTTGTCGCCTGTGTGACGTACCGTAGGAGGCCCCAGTGTCATTTCCAATACAGGGTTAGGGAGGGAACAGGATGCCCATTGAATAGTATCTTGTATGTTGACTAAAAGTGACGGTACATTATTGCTCAGTATTCAAAGTATCATTTAGAAAAGAGACAACTTTTAGTGTAGTGAAAGCAGAAAGATGAGTTTAGTTGTATATGTCAGAGCGTAACTCTGTGAGAACAGAACAAAAAAAAAAGTCGCATAATGCCTTACGGGTACTTTTGCTAACGTACTGGCTACATTGTAGTGCAGGCTTCCAAGCGCCGGGGTTACTTCTTGTAGGCTTCTTGTATTTTAGCTAGAGACACCGGGTTTTAAAGCAATTGTAGTATTCTGCCTCCTTTAAACGCCTTAACAATTAATTACAAGTTGGTTCCAAGCAATTTGTACCTTTATAGGTCCCGTTTCTCCATACGAGGTGTTACAATTTTCGGGAATCCACCCAAACCAGTCTGGGACCCCAAAATTAGAACATTGGCCATGGCGAATTGACTGCCCTTATTTAATTGAACCTTCAAGCCACCCAGAGGCTCGATCCTAGGAATACTCCGCAATGTTATGAAACGTTCACCCCTTAAAGATTTCAATATGAATGTTGACATTAAACGTTATAACTGCCCTGATAGCCTTATTTGGCGACATTTTCTTGAGTGATGCAAAGATCATGGGAATCTGAAGCCCGGAGGCAAAGTGTTCCCACGAAAACACAAAGGCTTAGTGAGAGCAGTTCAATGAGGTATCATTTAAAGCCTTTGTGATGAGATGAATCTTTTCTACTTATTCTTGCAAGATTGGATGACATAACTTCTTTTCAGGACTGAAGTCAGAAACGCCGTAGTAGAAACTCATTCAAGAGGACATCGAGGCTCTATATGAGCCTGGTATTGTTAGGCTTTTTTGTTACACCTCTTTACTTTTCTGTTGAAGGTTAATTGAGTTTAGTCACTGAGAATCCAGGGAATCATGACGCCAACTTCTTGGAAGGAGAGATGGATTGGCATCTAGTGCGAACTTCAACAAATTCATACACAAAAATCAATATCGATACGAGTGACTAAGTAATCAGGGCATTGGCAATTTTAAAGTATTTTTAGCGAGTGTTACCTTCCACCCAGTGTGTCCAAATCCATCCCTTGAGTGAGATTTTTCCAAGGGCACATGGATTCTCTTTATTGAACTTCCCCTTCTTAAGTCTCCAATTATGTATCTGAAGTAGCTCATTTCTTTAAAATCGCCTATTTCCATTACGTATTCATGTATCAAGAAAGTCGCAACCTTTCTTGTCATTTCAATATCGTGAAAAAAGCTTCTTGGCAAACTTCCAAGCTTACGTGGTCCATGCAATCCTCCTGTCCCACTTTTCTTCCATCACTGCAGCCGAAATCTCAGAAACTGTACCAAATTTATGCCAATCAACTGTTTACTACTGACTGACTACTCTAAACGCTTACTTGATAATTTATATACAATTCGACACTACTTATCATTGTTTGATATTCTAGTTGAAGCAGGCCCGAAGCTCGGCCAAACTTTTGTAAGCTTCATTCAAAACATCCAAATATGCTTGGTTATACTCCTGCCAAAGCTTAGAAAGTCCATCAGAATTACTTCCAGTGTGGGACTTCCTACTGCAATTGTGAAAGCACGAGTTGCAGAATTCTTTCCCCAGTTCACGGACTCTCCTATAGCGTCTTTTTGCGCATGTATCTTGTGCACTAATATTTAACTGGCTCTTAGAGAGGGCATTTCTAAGCTTGCCCCGCAAAGACCACTCGACGTTTTTCGTAGTGGAAGACTTGGGCGTAGTCTCCACACGTTCCTTCGAGTATAGATGCGAGTCCATGGGTGGTTCTTGAGGCCTAAGGCTCTGGTAACTCACCATGGAGCATGGTTCCTCCTCACAATAACTCTCCAAAAGTTTTTGTGCATTGACAGAAAACTCTTGGGCATCAATGCTGCCATTCCTTTCGGATCGACGACCAAAATGACAAACCCTTTCATATTTGATGGTCCGTTTAGTCTTGAGTTGGCACCAAAGGTTTGTACAAAGCTCTCGTGAAAGCACAGAGAAGCTTATAGCCTTTTTGGGGTTACTGAGATTAACGGAATTCAAATGCAACTGGCTAGTATTCAGATAAGTCAACTCATTGCTGTGAGCTGGATCGATCGAAGGGGGTGAAAATAGTGGTTCCCGAGCTTGAGCATTCAAAGTCTGGAATTTCCTGTCCAAACAAGATTTGGTCAAGGCTGTTCATGGCGAGAAAAGGGCACAGTCACGAACGGGAGTAGGAACATAGAGGAAGGCTCAGAGTTTTAGCTCGGCTGGATTTGATTCGAACTGGAGAAGGTGAATCAAAAAAAGGTGGTAGTGGGAGTTCTCAAAAGAAGTTACAATTGGACTAAAAGTCTCTGGAATTAAATCGCGACTCCAAGAGCAATTCTTTTTGCAGTGTGAACCACAAATATAATTGTAGAGGTTGCAAGGCTGGCGGCTGCGAAATTGCAGTTTTGCGCACTCCCGGTTTCAACAGGGGCAGAAAAGTGGTTCGTCATGAACAAAACATGCGTTTCCAGTCCGATTGTAACAAGTTTAAAGCTCGCAGCAGCCTTTCCACAAGGAAAATTGACCAAATGTTGACGGATGAATCCGTGTACGGTCAAAGTCCATATATGCAGGAGTGCCGGCTGTCCAATCTCAAAAGCCAAAAGTGCAGCAAATATTTTCTTAGCTCAGACTGTACAAAAGGTACTGGACTTTCTTTAAGCGAATTGTTTCCATTCACGAGACTTCAGCTTGGCTGAGTCTACAAACACGGCACGCACATGAAACTGTTTCAACCTATTTTGGTCCCTTTCACTATACAGGAATGGGTGCTTTGTCCCACACCACTGGTGGCCAAGTGTGCGGTCGGAAGTTTGATGTAGCTGCCCGACCTGCACATCTCCACACGAATCACACTATGGTCCACTTCGTATGAATAGGCTACACCCTGCTTATGTGCAGTACATCGGTGTGTAGATTGGATAATTCCTCATCTGCGTCATACATGGATGTGCTGGGAGGACCGGTGAGCAACCATGGACTGATGTCCAGTGGTGGTTAACGCTCTGAAAGAACAGCCATTGTATCATGGAGATAGGTATGGACTTCTCCATCATCATTATCATTAGATACATGAGTATTAGTGGGTCTGGTTCTAGGAGGCATCTTTGATGACACTCCAACCTGGGTTTGTATGATTACTCTTATAAAGTTATGAGGCAGCCAGGCTTTTATATTTGGGGATCGACATTCACCCATAAAACACCCTGTGTGGTCTAGTCGTCCAGCTTACCGCTTTTGGGAGACCAAAACATGCGCAGTGGCTAAGCATAGCGCGTTCAGTCTTTGGTTGTCAACACGGTGAGGTGAGGATTTCTGGGAACCTTTCTGATTGCCAAATTTGCCGTTCCCTTTCGTAAAGTGTCCACGTTTGTTTTGAAATTTGGAGTTGTTGTTAAATCCCTTTCGTTTGTTAAAAGAGCCTTTGTTGGTGGAATCAGAGCCGGTCTTAGCAGACGAACCCAGAGAGGCATTCTTAGAGCCGGAAGACTTTTTAGAGTCCTGCGGTTTGTCGATTAAAAGATTCCCCCCATTAATGGTGGAACTAAACAGTCTAACATCAGTTTCAATATTGCCTGTCGCCTTTTTGAGTGTGCGAACGGCATCAGAGTATGTTTGATAATTGTTGACGGTCAAGCAAGACAGCGTAGCAGAAAGTACATGAGAAATAATAAGCAGACGCCACGAGTTAAAACCCACCAAGAATTTCACAAGAGGCATAACGTCCCCATGATTAGCTTGATTGATGATTTTGTTAAGCCTGGTACCAACGACAGCCGGATTAGTTAGTGCATGTTCGGCTAACGAGGGAATGATTGTGGTGTCAACATAATGCTTAGAAAAAATAGCGGAACCCCAGTCGTAAGGGGACTCGAGACACTCCCGCATAAGCGAGTCAAAGGCAGCATCAAGGTGAATGGCAAGTGCGGTAATCTGCTTAGCCGATCCGATGTAGTGAGAACGAAAACCTTCAGGAGTAGTGTAACAGTATAGATGATGATGCCGTGAGATTGTTGAAAAAGAAGACACCATAATATGATAAATCTCAGGAGTGAGTGAGCTAGTGTAAGCAGACAACTTAAAGGGTACTATCGACTTGAAGTCGCCGGGGCTCATAACCTGTAGAGCGGATAATTCCGTGTCTGCATCGTAGCTAGGTGTTTGCAGAGCACCTTTAATCAACCATGGACATGTGTCCAGTGGTGTATCAAATGAATAACTAAGTGTATGTTATCAAAGAGGTAAGTATGGACTTTCTCATCTGGTTCAGCTACACTAGTATCATTTTTAGTGGGTCTGGTTCTAGGAGCCATCTCCAGTCGTCTCCCTCGTTGTGGTATCGATTACTGTTATAATGTAGGCGGACGGTGCGCCTTATATATGTGAGAGTTCCTTCAATGTTTTGAGAAGACTAACTCTTGCTTGCCACCACGTGACATTGCTGCACGTGCTCGGTCTGAGGTCTTCAACAGGTACGTTGTCCCACACCACCGGTGGCCAAGTGTGTAGTCGGGCCAAGTGTGTAGTCGGGCCAAGTGTGTAGTCGGGCCAAGTGTGTAGTCGGCCCAAGTGTGTAGTCGGCCCAAGTGTGTAGTCGGAAGTTTGATGTAGCTGCCCGACCTGCACATCTCCACACGAATCACACTACGGTCCACTTTGTATGAATAGGCTATACACCCCTTATGTGCAGTACATCTGCTCTTTCTCGGTCAAGATTCCACCCTTCACGACACATCCGGAAGGAACCCGGCATCTGTACCTGATACTACCTGACACAGGGAGCAGCTCAGTGGCATTAAATACTATTTAGGGAAGGCTGTGTGCGTTGTACCGCCGAAATGTTCTCTCTCTGCTCCTGGCAATTGAAGCTTGGGAATGATGATTTTGTCACGTGACGTCGGAGGTTTCGGCCTTCACCCCAAAGGCAAGAAAAAAAAAGAACCACAATGATTCGTTTTTCTACCTTTTGATGTTAACAGCCATGAGCTAGAAAAAGCCGCTTCAACGAAGTTGGCGTTCACTCGCCAAAGTTACAGATATGTTCAGTGTTGAGTACACAAAGTTGGGAAGTCCCTAGAGAGAGCCAAACGCTCAACAGAGATGAATGGGAAGATGATCCCTAAAACAAGGGGGCCATCCACAACTGAATAGGAAAAATGGCCAGGGTCGAGTCACGGCGTTTGGCCTCTTTGTTGGGTACAATTCCTCATCGGGCTAATTGTGTACGGTCGAGGAACACTAAGTCTTTGAAGATACTTGATTGGGTAGGTTGCAGACGTCCAGGGGAATCAAGAGGCTGAACCGATTGAGCTGGTACTGATGAGAATGGTATCTGAGGCGCATCGCCGAAACCGCCTTGTAGCCATGGAATCACGGGCACGACCTATGGTGGATCGGACAAAAGTGGTTTGGTGCGACTGGACAATTTCATTATACTCTACAGATTTCATTATACTCTATGGATTCCATTCATGCCCTATAGATTTTACTCATACTCTATGAAATGATAGAAGCCAGAATTGCAATACCCCCAAACCTTAAATTCGTCTTGGTGTGGTCCTGAACCTGGACCACCTCACCTCCAGAGCTTCTGGAGATTTGGACGGAGAAAGTACATGGAGCAATCTATCCAAAAAAGGACATTGTATGACAGCTCTCAAGACGATGGATTCCGTTAAAAGAAATCTTCACCAAAAACCGCCGGATGAGATTTTCTTGTAGGTATATGAGTTCCAGCATCGTGTAACGAAGTCGGACATGTCCGGAGTAACAGTGTGAGTTCCAAGGGTTACGTCTAAGTGCTTTCAAGGCCTTTCAAGAATATACGCTACACCCTACATCAATTTCTCTTCTTTACATTAAAAACAAACACATTTTTTTGGGTCGAGTCGCATTCAGTGTCAGTCACACGCTCCTGTCATACTTATGACTCCATACGCCCTGATATTTTAGAGTCAAAGTGATGGGCCTCTGGACAGGCACTTCCGCTCTGGTTTGGTCCTCGG
>WFIV01000025.1:86506-198958 GCA_009756565.1 Metschnikowia sp. UWOPS 03-167b3 | reverse complement strand
AGTCGCTGCCGGCTTCTATATAACTCGGATGTGTCCCCTTTGTTTCACGCATCATCAACAATATACTTCCTTCTCTTAGTCTTACATCTATAGAACCTGACACAATTATTCGATTTATGTATGAAGATAATTGTGATTGAGATTACGTTTTACCTTGTAAACCATGCGGTGGGTAAGAACTGCTTTCCACTGCCTCTGCACCATCAGATATCCCAAGTTAATGTCCCTGACATGATCGTGTAAGACAGGCCATGATTTCAAGGCTCTGCGTTAGTCGCACGGCAACACTTTACTACATTCATGTTCAATTGCTTATGTCCGAAAACGTACTTCGAAGTCCGCTACCGCTAATTTGTAAACTTAACAAATTGTTGTTTGTGACATTCTCTTTAAAAATGCTGAAGACCAAAAATTAGCTAATCGACTATTTTGGCTATCAGTGGAGCATCACGAATTCACAGTTGTGCTGCTACACATAGATATACTGCATATTTTCTTGCATGAGGGAAAATTCACTAAATCAGATGCAACTAGCAAAGCTTCGTTTATTTCTCAATTAAAGATAACTTTTCCGGATCAAACTTATTTTTTGTCAATAATGTTTCGCTGAAATTTTTGAGTTTGTGCACTGGCTTTTCAATTTTTTGGCCAACAATCGAGGTATTTTGGGTAGCACAGTTTTTTTTGGACGCCCACACCCCGCCCCCGCGGAATTTCATAGTATTTAGATGGTCGGCGTTTCTACTCCCATTTCACGAATTTACCGGCCCAAATTTAATTCGCTAATACTTCAACATGTCAGCACTTTTGAGGCAACGAGTTAAGTATGCTCCATATTTGTCAAAATTGAGAAAGCCCGAAGAATGTGTTGAGCTCTTCAAGCATGGCCAATATCTTGGATGGTCCGGATTTACTGGTGTTGGAGCTCCAAAAGTTGTCCCCAAAGCCTTGGTCGACCATGTGGAGCAAAACAATTTACAAGGTAAATTTGCTTTCAATTTGTTTGTCGGGGCATCCGCAGGACCAGAGGAGTCAAGATGGGCTGAAAACTCTATGATTTTGCGTAGGTCGCCGCATCAGGTCGGCAAACCTATCGCTAAAGCTATTAATGACGGAAGAACCATGTTTTTTGACAAGCATTTATCCATGTTTCCTCAAGACTTGACTTACGGATTCTACACCAAGGAAAAGGAAAACGATTTGCTTGACTATACTATAATTGAAGCTACAGCTATTGCTGAAGATGGATCAATTATTCCAGGGCCCGCCGTGGGTGCTTCACCTGAAATGATTTCTGTTTCAGACAAAATTATAATTGAAGTAAACACTAAGACACCTTCTTTTGAAGGAATGCATGACATCGATATGCCAGTGAATCCTCCTCACAGGCAGCCTTATCCGCATACAACTTGCGATTACCGTGTTGGTGTTACCTCCATTCCAGTGGACCCATCTAAAGTCGTGGCAATTGTCGAATCTACTACCAGAGATAAGGTTCCACCAAATACTCCTTCCGACTCCACTTCGAAAAAAATAGGATCCAACCTTGTCGATTTTTTTGAACATGAGGTTAAAATGGGAAGATTGCCAGACAACTTATTGCCTCTTCAATCCGGAATAGGAAACATTGCCAATGCTGTGGTAGAAGGATTAGCAGGGTCTAAATTCAAAAACCTAAATGTCTGGACTGAGGTCTTGCAAGACTCTTTTCTTGACTTTTTCGATTCTGGATCATTAGACTTTGCTACTGCCACGTCTATTAGATTGACAGAGGCTGGATTCGACAGATTTGATGCTAACTGGGATGAGTTTTCCAAAAAGTTGTGCTTAAGATCACAAGTGGTATCTAACTCCCCTGAAATCATAAGAAGACTAGGTGTCATTGCAATGAACACTCCTGTGGAAGTTGATATTTATGCTCATGCCAATTCCACAAATGTAATGGGATCCAGAATGTTGAACGGATTAGGAGGTTCAGGTGACTTTTTGAGAAATGCTAAATTGTCTATTATGCATACTCCATCAGCCAGACCTTCAAGATCCGATCCAACGGGACTTTCTTGTGTAGTTCCTTTCGCCCCACATATTGATCAAACTGAGCACGACTTAGACATCATTGTGACTGAACAAGGCTTAGCAGATTTGAGAGGGATGGCTCCTAGGGAAAGAGCCATAGAAATCATTAACAAATGTGCACACCCAGATTACAAGGATCAGTTGAAAGATTACTTTGACAGAGCTTGCTTTAATGCGAGAAAGGCAACTTCGTTGCATGAGCCTCACATTTTAAAGGACGCTCTCAAGATGCATATGAACTTCCAAGAGCATGGTACGATGAAATTGGAGTCTTGGGACAAAACCTTTTGAGTACCTCTCGGTTCATGTTTCATTCAGAAAATATGGCAATAGTAATTGGGAAAATTGGCTTGATCTAGATTCGATGCGAGATTGAGCACGTGACTACTGCGTATCTTCTAGAAAATTTCTCGAATATATGAGATTCAATTCTCCTAGTTACCTTGTAGTTCCAACCACAATGATACGCCTCTCAGGAAAATCGTATGGTCTTAAGAGAATTTTTTTGATTCAAAAATTGGGCTCAAGGAATTTTCGCTCAACGAACTCGCGGCCAATTGATTTCAACCCATACAATGTTTTAGGTGTAAATAAAAGTGCAAGTGCGTCTGATATCAAAAAGGCTTATTATCAACTTGTTAAAAAGCACCACCCTGATGTTAATAAAGAAAAAGGAGCAGAGAAGGAGTTCCATAAAATCCAGGAATCTTATGAATTATTGAGCGACAAGGAAAAACGAGCTCAATATGATCAATTCGGTGGAGCAGCCTTTGACGCAAGCGGTAACTCCAATCCGTTCACAAAGGGAAATCCTTATCAAAACACTGGAAATCCCTTCAGTGGTCAAGGTGATCCTTTTAATGGAATGGGTTTTGATTTTGAAGACTTGTTCAAGCAAGCATTCAATGGGGGCGCAAGGGGAGGGGGTAATAGCAGAGCACAATTCGTGACAGAGCATGTGGGCGACAACATTGAGGTTCTCAAATCAATAAAATTCAAAGATGCTATCTTCGGAACGAAGATTGATGTGAATTACAAGGCCGTGGATTCGTGTCATACTTGCTCAGGATCAGGTTTGAAGGTTGGAAAAAAGAAAAGTACTTGCCCTACGTGCCACGGAACAGGTCAAAGCACTCACATAATTGGAGGATTTCAAATGGCTTCTACCTGTAACACCTGTCATGGAACAGGAGTTAGTATTAAAAAAAGTGATCAGTGCTCAAATTGTCATGGTGCAGGAGTCGAAGAAGTACCAAGATCAACATCAGTTGATTTACCAAGCGGAATTGCTGATGGGTCAAGAGTCCGTATTCAAGGGGCGGGAGATGCACCATTCATAACTCAAGATGCCCACAATAAGTCTAGAAAAGGGGATCTTATTGTTCGAGTTAATGTTCAAAATGATGAAGTATTTCAGCGGTCCAACAGCAAAATCATTCTTAACTTTGACATTTTAACCACTACAGCTGCACTAGGCGGAGAAATTGTCGTACCAACTATCGACGGCCAAAATATCAAGCTCAAGGTGAGACCTGGCGTTCAAAATGGGAAAAAGCTCACTATTCCTGAAAAAGGTGCGCCAATAAACCGCAACATGAATAATCGTGGCGATATGGAAGTCATTTTGAATGTCAAAACTCTAGTTCCTCAGACACCCGTACAAACTGCATTATTTGAAGCTCTTGCGGATGCATTTAACGACAAAAATGCAAAGCGCACACATGGTGATTGGAAATTGGAGACTGACGAGGAGGCTGTTGAGTCATTTGACGAAAAAGACTTGCATCCTTCTAAATTGCATAGAATAGGAAAAATGCTTGGCAAATTCTTCAACCTTAAGGATGATGCGAAGTAATGATCATGGTAAACCATGCTTTCTTGTACATACCTAGAATTCAAATCGATAAAATTTAATTAGCATAAACCAGCAAGTGAGGGTGTGAGAACGAAATTCGTCTTGAATGCGACACATAGATGATAAAAGCGACTAATGTTCTCAATCAGCAACCTATTACCTTCTACGAAGGTTCCTTCAATTTGGTGCGACTATAATTTTCCTCCGCAAAGATTCTGAAATGTCTTCCATTTCTGCCTTTAAGCAATCAGAGAATCAAATAAGTAGGTAATACAAGCCAAATATTTACTTCACTTCGGGTCTCGTAATGACATATGTCTCTTTCATCAAATGACTGGGCTATAAAAGAAGTTAGTAGCTGGCGGCTACAGTAGATACAGCCCTCATTGCGTACCCCATAAGAAGCTTTAAGAGGGCTCACTTGAAATCGCAAGCGGGAGACAAACCTTCACAAACTTCTCATCCATTACATTTGAAGGTCTGAAGGTCTTGCGCTGGATTCACGGCAAAGGTTGCCCATACATTTCCTCGGGGCTTTCAATGTTCCGTAGTCAAGAGCTCAAAACACTATAGAATTCAAGTATTCGAACAAAGACCTTAAATTGTTTTTCGATTCATATCTATATTTTCAACGATTTGAAACGTGTGTGATACGCTCTCAAGTTGCCCAGTTTCTCTCGGCTATCTCAAAAGACTGCTCTTGCACATACTGACGCGGAATATTCGGCAAAATTTGCCCCCGATAATAATTTAGCGAGATTTCAAATCATTCAAAACCTTGCAGAGTTCTTGACCATCTTCTGCAGTCCTCACTTTGAGTACGTAAGTATCAATCTTATTCTCATTGGCAACAGGAACTCTAACAAAGGATCCGTTACCTATGACAGAGTAGGACATATTTCTTATTATAGACACATTTAAGAGAACTCTGAGGCTTCCGTCAGCCCTGATTAATATTCTGCTTGTGCCTTTTTCGTCCGAGTGCAAAACCTTAAGCTCCCCTTTGCCCAAGGTTTTGTAGATATTTTCCTTATCATCAGGATTGAAGGACATAAGTTTCGTCTTCCGCTGGAATACAACCGTTTCGGATTCTTCACCTGTTTTTGTGTCTAATTTCTCATTGTTTAGTGATGCAACTGCGTCGAATTCGATGTTTGGGTTATCTTCCAAATCGCCAGCCGTTTCCGTATCAGTAGCCGATCGCATATTATTTCCCGAAGGAGTCACATCTTCTAGATTTGGAACTTGAACATTGGTGTTTTGCAAACCAGTGGTAGAATTGAAAGCACTTGGCACTGAGTCGCTAATATTAGTAGGGTTGTCACTTCCAGAAGTTCGATTGGCAGAATTGTTACCGGAATTATAATTCGCTTTACTCTCTGTACTTTTTGACGCCGCATCAACGCTAAACAGAGGCTTACTGTTATCATTTCCGTGTTCGTGAGTGCCATAATTGCCTTTGATGCCTATTGCCGTTTGGTGACTACCATCATTAAAAGAAAAGATTGGCGCCCCTTCTTTGGTGTCCTTTGATTTAGACTGTTGCAGGCCAAATTCAAATGATGTTGGTGCCAGAGATGTACTGGATATATTTCCAACAGCTATCTCTTTCTGGCCTCTATTATCACTGAAACTTGATGCTGTATTAAAATCGGGAATTGAATTTTTTTCATCTTCGGTATTGAACTTTGTTATGTTGGATCCGAAAGAGAAAGCGCCTGATTTTGCATTATTAATTTGATTTGCCATTTCATCCCTTGCTTTCATTTCCTTACCTGAAAGCTTGAAAATAGGGTCCTGAATTTGCTTGTTGAAAGTGAATGTTGGGCCTTTTATCTCGATCTCGGAGCCAGAGTCTAACTCCACCATTTTTGATGCTGGTCTCGCTTCGAATGTGAAGGGAGATTGATTCGTCGTAGGTTTTGTACTTAGATTGAATTGAGGACCCTGAATCTTGACGTTTTTTGTACTGCCTTTGTCGGAATCATCATCGCTTGCGCTCGTGCCTCTGCTTTGCGAAACTTGAGCAATAGGTTCTTTCGTTGTGACTGTTGATGACTGAAATAGGTGTGACGACGCATTGAATGAGCCAATTTTCTGGCCTGCAGGCTCAAAATTGGAAGCTGCGCCTATTGGCTTAGGCCTCGAGCCACTCTCAATTTCTTGGTAGTATCTGATGTACTTGTTCGCAAGAGGTCTAAAATCAGCAACGCCTTCGTCCACATTAACCTTCTTGACCGAGTTTGAGAATGAGATGCCCAAAGCTTTAAGCTTCTCTTCTCTCTCGATACTATCAGGATCATTTTCACAAAAACCTGGGCTCGGTTTGGTTTGGAGATTGAACATTTTGCCTCGTGGTTTCAATATTTTCCTTCTCGCTAAAACATCAGATGATGCAAATATTGGGGTGCCATTTTCATAATCATGAGATCCTCTTGCCGTACCGTCTTTCGTGATTTGCTCTTCGGCACCTCTCTTGGCCATTTCGTGCTTGCGGGCTAGGGCGTATGGTTACGACTTATTTTCGCTGATTTCTGAACACTAGGGCTCATGCCCCAAAGGTCTCGTTGTCTCGTGATGCGACTGTACACACTTCTTTCGAGCGCTCTTCGCTTCGCATTCCATAATACCTAACTAAAGCACGTGATGAACTGGACGCAGTCTCCGTTGCGGAAAAAAAAGAAGAAAAGTTTGACTCGTAATCTCTTTTTGAACTATATCGAACTTTTGAATCAAAGTATGTTTTAACCAGCTCGAACAGCTTTAAACTATTAAGGAATTCGTCACAGGAACAATTATAGAAACAATCACAGGAACAATCACAGGAACAATCACAGGAACACATTTAATATATTCCGCAGGAATATCTCTCAGGAAACCAAGAGAATCGAAATGCTCGCGGCACAATTTCAGTGTCTATAAATGAGTCATGGAAGCTCCAAGAATTGTGTATCGAGTCATTTTAAAGAGTGAAGCTTAATCTTGTGATGTTCGTGTTATTAGTATTCACGGTCTGTTAATACTCTGTGTTGTTGCCTCCGAATCATCTATTTTCTTTAAAGCCCTGCACTATGAAGCAATGAACACTAACCAACTAGATGGCTCCAAAGATTCAACAAACTAAGGCCGCTAAGGCCGCCGCCGCTTTGGCCGGTGGTAAGAAGGGTAAGAAGAAGTGGAACAAGGGTAAGGTTAAGGACAAGGCCCAGCACCTTGTTGTTTTGGACCAAGAAAAGTACGACAGAATTATGAAGGAAGTTCCAGGTTTCAAGTATGTCTCTGTTTCTGTCTTGGTTGACAGATTGAAGATTGGTGGTTCTATGGCTAGGGTTGCTTTGAGACACTTGGAGAGAGAAGGTGTCATCAAGCCAGTCGTCAAACACTCTAAACAAGCCATTTACGTTCGTGCTTAATTAGTATTATCTGTACTTCATTCAATCAAAGATCAGTAACAATAAAGTTTCGTACATATCATCAGCGAATTTTTTAAGTAGAGTTTCTTTTAGAATTATTTTGCCTGCATCGAGCCTTGTTGAAAGAGAACAAATCTACTTCCATCCAAGGTCATGCTTGGCGTTAGACCACGTTTACATCACGCAGCACAAAGACGAAAGTTCCTAACTTTAGGGCTGCTGTTCAATGGAGAAGATAAGACTCACAAAATCACAAAAAAAATTAATGTGCCATCGAGCCTTCTATATCGTGTAGTAGCAGATGTCACGAAATATGAAGATTTCGTTCCGTTTGTTACGAAATCATTTGTCAATGAATACGATGAAGAGACAGGCCTTCCGACTATGGCCGGGTTGAGAGTGGGCTGGAATGAGTATGATGAAAAATTCGTCTGCAAGCTAAGATGTATAAAAAACGAACTGCTTATTGTTGAATCTGCCACAATACTGTTATTTGAATATTTACACAATGAATGGAAATTTAAAGAAGTGAGAAGCAATTACACCAGTGAAAAATCAACCATAGTTGATTTCTGTTTGAAATACAAATTTAAGAATCCTCTCTATAACACCGTTTCTTTCCTATTTCATGACAAGGTGACTAAAGTTATGATGAAAGCGTTTGAAGATCGTGCTCTCGAACTCAAAAGGAGAAAGTTGGAGGGAAGACTTGGCAGTTAATATTTATAATTATACAACATTACACAGCATTATTTAACAATAATAACTAACAATTTTTTGCTTATTCACAATACTTTAGGAATAAGCGAATGCTGCCCAACACTATATCCTTTCAAATTGTGATGCGGTATTCTTGCCAAAGAGGTGTCAGGAAGATCTAATAGAGCTCTCTGCCCCCCTTCTTTCCGTCTTATTTTAGAAGGGCATAATTCATCACCCAAGTCACTGAGAGAGGAGAAGCTAGAGTCCCGCATTTGATATTGAGTCCTGACGTACATAGTCGTCAAGGGTGTCATAGCCGTGGGCTTAACAAGAGGTTTATTGACCCAACTATCATCAAATCCAAGCGGGCGGATACATTTGACGCAATTTCTCAAATACTGCCTATGGCTCTCAAACTTCACAGTGGGCGCCCACTTTTCATCACCGGTCGTATCCCTTCCACCCGAAGGCTCATCAGTGAATCTCAGACCGAGAAATTCATCAAAGTCATTTTCAATCTCATCATCTTCATCAGAGCCGCGGGTGTCACTCATATTTTGTATATACCCTTCGATATCTTCCGAATCTCTTTCGTGAGGCATGTCGGATTCTCCATTAAGAAATTCATCTTCTGAACTAATGGTGAAAGTAGCAGAATTTGCATTTGAAAGGGATCTTTTGCGATATTGATCACAGTTGTGGTGTGTAACTATAGATGCCATGGAAGAAGGCTTCCTTAACTTGCTTCTTTCTTTGGGCACCTTGATTGCTTTGATTGATTTAGAGTTCAGGGCAGCGGGAGCCACTATTCTTGTTTTGAATCTGGAAAATCTTTCCTTCAATCTCGTGCTGCTTGAATTTTCGACCAAAGGTTCAGAGCGAGACCTCATGCGCCGCGTAACCACATCGTTGAAGAAAGGTGTATTTTGGCCATGTATTTGAGACCTTCTTCTTGGAACCGTTCTGTACTTTGGAATCTCTCTCTCAGTCAAATCCAATGACACGTCTTTGCCAATCGATAATGCAAGATTCCAATCTATTAACTCCTGAGTCGACGAAAAACAAAGAAGAAACTGTTCATTCTCCAAACGAAGCCTCAAGACATTTGGTTTCTTTGTGTAATCAGTAGCTAAGCCTATCTTAGCATACTGCAAGGAATAAGAGCGTAGCAATTTTTTTTGCTTGCAGGCTTTAAGAACCTTATGCGCCACAACCAGGGAGAAGCCGCCATTTGTTTGGTCATAAAAGGCCAGCTGCTCTAAAGTGAGTGGTATTGCGAGTTCGAAAAGTTTTAGTTTGTCACATACTCGGCGTACCTCCATATCGAGCTCTGTAGTAACAATAGAGTTGAGGTGCGTTTCCGAAATCGAACCTACTGGCCTCAATTGATTAATTTCATTGCTTTTGATACTCGATAAGGTCGAATCCAACTGATTTGGCATCGAGTATACATTGAGTTGAGTGGAATTCAACTCGATGACCACATTTTTCCACGTCCTTGTGGGAGATACTTCGTAGGGTGAAAGCCACTCTAGCTTTCGGGAGCAGGCTCCAACTTTATATGCAGCAGGTGAATATGGAGGCAAATCTTCTTTCCCACATTCAGCACCGAAAATTGGAAACCTCGGGCATCCTCCAGGGGTGATATCACGGTACTGAGGTGGATAAGCAGGCGCAGGATCTATGAAATCTAGAAATTCGCTTTGCGCATGAAATTTCGGGACCAAAAATTCTGTACTCCCGAGTACGTCTTTGGTAGGCTGTGTAGGAGAGCATTCGACGGATGTGAGTGAAGACGGAGAAGAGTTCAAGGGCAGGAACGGAGAGTGATCTTTATCTTGGGCATCAAACAGTACAATTCCCTTGTCACCGTCGACTTGGAAACTGTCTCGACTGTGGTTAGAGATTTTGGATATAGGTCTTCTACAGAGACCAATATCTTCTTGAGGATATTCTCCTGTTGGAAATCCTTGGCAGCTCACTTTATTATTCAATATCATGGTTTGACAGGCAAAAGCAAATTCGGGCTTTTTGAGGAAATATCTGGAGATCCGAATTTATGGGTCTGAAATGGCACGGGATGCTATGTAATTTTAATTTGAAAGAAACGCTAACTTGAATTTTTTAGTCGAAGACTCTGTGAACCGTGGAAGCAAGGAGTGCATCAAGGCCACAGAATAGGAGATCGCAGAGGGTTGCGACCTGATTCGAAAAAGAAATAAATAGAGACAGAGAGGCAATCAACTTACACGAGTTTACCAGAGAATCTTAAGAAGGTTTAAACTCTCCTTTCTATCATGTTTTGATCTGGAGAAAATCTTCAAGATTTCAAGCATTTTATTGAAGTTTTATGAAATAGGTAACCACTGAGATTGTTTCCTATCTGAATTCACAGTCGTTTTCTCAAGAAATCATATGCAAGTTAAAATCGTAGATTGTCGCGCTAGATTATCGCCACAACTAAAGTTGATTTTAATATGCATAATATAAGGACTTTGGAGTTTTGAAATGTTTTCTTCTAAGACTCTCTAGTGGCAGCATAGTCACTGTAAAACTCTAGAGGAGTTTATTTAAGGACCTGGCTTGGAAAAACCACGACATTGCGGAACCCTGACCATGATAGACTGCATTCAAGTGAATAAGCGCGAGAAGTTGGAAAAGATAAGCAAGTTTACATTCCCGGCAAAACCAAAGTATCTATGGTGGAATCTTTATACAGTGAGTTGCGAGGATAAGAGTTGTTAATTAAACATGCGGTCAACAACTTCGTGTTGAAATGTTTCGTGAATTGCTCAATTTTTAGAATTCAACTCTTCGAGAATAGGACCGTCGTTAATTTTATCTATGAGGGCCTGCTTCGTTCCTTTGAGTTTGTTTAACGCGATACAGAGATCACTGAAACCGTCTGTCATAATTTTTGAGCGGTCAGTTTCAAATTGAGGCAGCTGCCTCCTCGCCCAATGCTTAATGCCCCGAGAAAATTTCAAACCAATAGTAACACTCGAGTCTTTCTATCGTGAGACGCAACCCGCTTCCTCATTATTATCATTTCGCTTAGGTACTCCGCCATTGAAGAGTTCCACTTGGGTTACTGAGAATAAGATATTCATGGCGTTGCTAAAAAAAAATAAACCACTTTAATGAAACACATAATATGATTTTGGGAAGCAAAGCGAACGAAAGACTCAACTTGAAGTGGTCTGGAGCTGCTTCCAGACAGAAAATCCTACTTTGAGAGTTGGAATCTGAACATATTAAACATTGAAGACTTTGAGGACAAGCCTAATCTTCAGAAAACCTGCTGAGATGGAGGGTGCTCTTTTATGATGTTTGGAGATCGGTGAACAGGGCTGCACGAGGACTTCTCAATTTCGCCGAAGAAATATCATCGAAAAAGGCGCTTGTTGCCTGCTAAAAAGAATCTCATTGGTACACAAAACAATTAGTCGAAATGAGCCAAACTAATTAGGAAGAGGAATCTACAAGAATTTTGAAGAGTCACACGTGTTGAGTCAAGGTGTCACCGAGCGAGAAGATAGTCGTCATTTTCATCTGTGACCAATTTGTTGAGCTAGAAAACGGTTTTTCTTATGATCCCGCGTTAATCCAAAGATAATCGACGAATCATGAATGAGTACAAAGCATACGAGAATGTTTAGAGAGTAAAACACTTGGATATTCATCACAAATCAAAGCTTTCAAACCGTATTTCAATGTGAATTTTTGAGCTTTCTTCAATGTGTAGATTAATAAATGAGAGAAACTGTTAAGTCCTTTGATAAAGTCAAGTGCTTATAGGAAATGTATTCGTTAATGATCCCTAAAGCAACGGGGACCATCGATACTTATATAGGAAAATTGGGTCACGGCGATTGGCCCCATATGTTGGTAGTGGTTTACGTCCAAGGAAAATCTTGGCCGTTGAAGATACGCGATTAGGCTAGTTGTTGATGAGAATGGCATCTGAGGCTGGTTACTGTTGAGCGCGCTGATATACCTCCCCAAGGGCAGGAATCCACGTGACGCGATGCTCTAATAGTTCCTTTAGGTATGTACTTTCAGTTGTTTCCTCAGTCATCTTTATATTTGATCTTGTACAATCTATCTAGACTTCAGTGTGTTTGATGACTGGTGATTTCTTGTCTTCTTAACTGAGGCGGAACCCTCTCCTTAAGTATTCCGGATCTGACCACTTCTCGTCTAGTTTCCGATGCCTTCAGATGCATGGCTTGCACTTAAGTGCGCCAGTACTTAAGTGTACATGCATCGTGTAAGTCCTTTTCGGGTTTCCGTCCATCCAAAATAGGATCATAAGCGTACTTACCTCGTGTAAGTACCTTCTGGGTTCCGACCTTGCAGCTAGGACGTTACTCATCTTATTTTCATCTGCATCCTGCATCTTGAACTATGTTCGTCTCTTGACTGTCGCGCATACCTGCATGTTCGCACTTCATAGTTCAACAGTTACCGCCGATTCCGCATTGTAACTGCAAACTTTTGGATTCATGGGTTGCGCACTACCCATGGTGGTTCTGACAGAAACTTTTTGGGCCTCTCGTACCGCAGAGTCTTGAGGCTGGATTCTTGGTAAAAGCTTCTATGCATGAAATTACTTTCGCCTGAGTATCATTCTTATAGCAGATTCTGGCTAGATCATCATGAGATGTAGTGTGTTCGAGAAGTATGCGTTTATGACTCGTATAATATTTTACGAGCTTACTTAACTCGACTGACCACGTACCAATGTCAATCACCTGCAACTTGTGCCGAGGAAAAAACCCGAATTCATCGCTGATACAGGTCTCTGTTACGCGTGCACACACACCTGCAAATTATGGTTTCCAGTATCACATGATACGAGAATCACCACCTTTAGTGAATCCTGATACTGCTTGATGTTATGATGGTTGTGATCATTGATATATACTCATTTTATTTTCTGAAGGAGAAAAAACAGCATCCAATTGTTTAGAATCAGCCAGGTTTTGACAATCGCGTTTTGTGTTGATGGCCATAGATGCGCATATTTGTATGGTGCGCTTCGCCAACATATGCTCAGCTTCCTGAAGCGATGAATGAACAGAGTGAAATATTCCGCAAGGCTCTGGGGGTAAAGATTCACTCTCTCACATATAGACAGCAAAATGCCTGCCAAATTTATCAGAGGAATCTAGATAAACTCAGGGAGAAGTACATAAGGAGGTCTCCAATTATTGAGCGTTACCATAACACACTCTAAGGGCTAGGAGTGGTGATATGATTGATTTCCAAATACTTGCTTGATGTAGAAATTGAGTAACTGTGTTGGTCATGAAACTGCATATCTGTATCTGTATGCAATAAAATATTATTGATTATATTCTCCCCACGGTTGTCCCTCGAGCTAAGGGGGCTCCTAAACTTTATAGTCTTCATTAGGGATGTACACCTTAACCTAATTCTTTTCGGCTCTTAATATAATTCTTAAAGAACAAGAATATTGTTTTGTATGTACACTGAAATTCAGAATAATAAAATCTGTCTCATCAAGTGTCTATTCTAAACCCTTGATTGTTGATTCATCCGGAAATTCGCGTCCGGCCATGTGTGCACATGTCTCTCAGTTCAAAAATTACAACCAGACCCACTGTACCATCTACAGGTATCATCAGATCCAATGATCTGAGTATACGCTTACTTCTAAATACTATGTATGTTGTCACTGGATAGCATTAGCAACCGCCCTTGGACCATTGTCCATGGGTTCGCCGAGCACCCCGATTTGCCGCGGATATTGAATTATCCTCTTGACCGTTTGCGTTCCTATGAAACCGGACTGAGCGAAGTATACTATCACCACAAGCTGTCACACTCCGTTGCGTTTTGGACCAATAAGAAGTGGGGGAAGAAGTGGGGGATGGGAGAAGAATTGGCCGTATGTACTATTGACGCGAGCTCAGCACAGTTCATGCTGTTGGAACATGAGAAATTAGCGCTCCTGCGGGTACTGCATGTTAAAACGACTACTGTTGAGCTTTATTGTCCACTAATGCATTGACTGGAACTTATAATATCCAAACTATACTTAGCCCCAGAGTCGTCTCTTATTCTGATGCCTCTCCTATTAACGCCACGCTGCCTTTTTCGCGGGACGTCGTCCACACTCCGTCTGTTCTTGCATATCACTGTTTCGTCTGCCCAGCTATCTGCAGTCACATGTAACATGCAGTACAACAGAGATGTACTGATTCCTCATGTTCCAACAACTACGAACAAACAGAATTACATCCATACACCACGGTATAGAGATGTTGATGCATGGGTTGTGCACGACAGGAGTGCAGATAGTCCGTGTGAAAGAATGCCGAGGAGGAGCGGGGATTCAACTCCGCCCGGTCAGGTATAAATAGAGAAGCGGGAGTGCGGATTGGCAAATGCCCTATTGATTCTGAATGGTCAATCACTATACCCCTAGTTTAGTAATGAGATGAATACATTACCATGACCATTCGTAGGCGTAGATACTAGCATGCCATGATACTCATATACCAGCATCATTGAAGCCAGAGAACCCCTGTTGGCAGAAGTTCCAAACTTAAAGAAACTGTTAGAAGACCACGAAGTAATCATCTCAGATCATGGGAGTGTGTACCACAATTCTCAACAAATTCATCAGCGTATCGCAAAATTTGGATGTAGGGATAAAGGTCTTGACTCTTCAAAAAATCTCGTTAGATTAATTCACATAAAGAACTCCCCACTTACATTTGCCTTCCCATTAACATCTTTTGAATACCATACTTGATCTCAAAATGGCTGCGACACAGAATTACAGTATTTTATAAAAGTTTCCAGACCAGCGCGGCAAAATTTTTCAACCACACCCGCAAATTCAATAAAACAAAACATTCGAAAGTTTTGTACTCTTTCGCATTTTCTAGTCAATTAAAATGTCTCACTTTGAAAACTAAAATCTGTAATATCGCCTCACTTATGAAAGTTTTGCTATACCAAACAAGGGTCAAACGTACGGCCAAAAATGATGAACTGAACTGGGTTCCTTGTCATCCGACAGCATCTTGGGGATGTTCGAAACTTTAATTGATCGATTGAATCGTTTTGCTGAGCTGGTTTGAATACTGATAAAATCACTGTATTGGTCATGAAATGTAAGCTTGTATTAAACATTGAAGCGATAAATTTAAATGCTAAAATTAGAGATAGGGAATTAAAACTTTGATTGTCTCACTCCACATGGGTTCAACTCATCGCACTCAGACAATTAGACGCTTGAAAACATGAAGAGGGCTCAAACCATTGGTGAAGTCGGTTCTTTCGAAGAGCCCTTTCCATAATTGTCCTTAATGTCGCTTTCTTCTTCCTCGTCAGAATCTATCGCATTTGCCTGCTTGTCAGCAGACAACGTTTGGGCGAATTTGGATTTTGCACGGATTGCAGGACCCTTCCAGTAAAATATGTAAATAGGAATGGAAACTAGCAAGGCAATACATCCAAGAAGAGTGCTTGCCCACTGCAAATGGCGCTTTTTGCCAATATTGTTGTACATTGGCGTGGCGTACATTGCAGAAACACCTGCCAAGAAGTCACGTGCAAAGCCATTACCACCTGTGGCAGATGCCGAGTAAGGGCCGTAAGCCGCAATCATGTAGTCGATAGTCGACATGTAGATACTGTAATTAGCAATGGCAATGAGAACAGTAAAAATCATTGGTGCAATCCACGGATTGTGGCTTGGACCCATAGAAGTCCATGCAAAACCGAATAAACCGATGGCTTCCAATGGAGCAATGAACAACAAAAGCAACATTCTTCTCTCAGCAAAACGTGACCCCTCACCCTGGGTTCTGACGAGGAACCTTTGTCTGGCAACATCTGGAAGGTGAATACCGTATGCCATGAAGTAGCCAATCATAATGGGAATAAATGCAAGGCCACATTGGGTAGCGCTAAAACCCCATTGTTCATAGACCAAGGAGAAAGACTCCATGCACACAAAAATTAAGGCATCCGAAAAACCTGAAAGCAAGGAAAGAAATAAAACAATTGGTTCCGTAGCGAACATAATGAAAGGACGTTTCCATATGGTCAAAACTTCTTTAAACGATAGGGTTCTGGCTTGAACTTCTCCTGGACCATAGATATTGTCACACTCGCCGCTTTCTCTCCGGCGCTTTGCTTCTCTGTCTACTAAAATAGACGACCGGGTCTCAGAAACCAAGAAAAAGTGGGCGATTTGTACCACACCCCCGAATATGAGTTGTATCCAAAAATTCCACCGCCAAGAAAGGTGATCTTGGCATAAGCCGCCAAAAATAGGCCCCAAAGCCGATCCTCCTACGGAAGACAAAACAACAAACGCAACAGCAAAACCCTGGTCGTTTGCTTCCCACATATCAGCGGTCATTCCCAAAGTAACCGAACCGCCGGCGGATGAAAACCCACCGAGACCACGTGCAATAACCACACTGGCAAAGTTAGGGGCAAGTGCACCTAAAATCTGCCATATGTTAACAAGAAACAAGGAAGCTTGCATTATGGGCCATCTGCCATACTCTTCGGACCATGGTGCCCATAATTCACACCCAAAAGCATACAGAATAAGAAATACCATTTGAGAAATCCGAACCTTCTGTACTGAAATTCCCCAATGCTCAGATATAAGGGATATCGCGTTAGGATAAATGGATGTGTTGAAGTTCATCGACACTTGAACAGCAAAGATAATACTAAGAATCATCCACTTTTTGCGTGTTGGGAACGAAAATCCAAGTTTGTCATAGCAATCTTTTTCTCTTAGTTGGCGGCGTCCATCAACAAGAAGTTTTCCTCTTCCAGTGGTCGTTACTCTGCGTACAGGACCAGGACGTTCTGCGGCTGTGTTCTCCAAATGCTCTCTTTCAGGAACAGGCTTTTCTAATTGGATTTTGGAAAAGTAGTCAGCTTGAGGAGCCTTAGATGCTTCTTCCGCAGGAATATTGTCATTTCTTTGAATGTCATCGCTGCCTGTACGGCTAGCGTTGGAGCTCAGACTAAAATGCTTTGAAGTGCTGGGATCAGA
The DNA here is from genome assembly GCA_009756565.1 of Metschnikowia sp. UWOPS 03-167b3. Classification (NCBI taxonomy): domain Eukaryota; kingdom Fungi; phylum Ascomycota; class Pichiomycetes; order Serinales; family Metschnikowiaceae; genus Metschnikowia; species Metschnikowia sp. UWOPS 03-167b3. Next base: position 181,854 of record WFIV01000025.1, on the reverse strand, counting down.
GTCCATTGCTGAGTGCAAAAAAGATGAGGTTGTTGTTTTGAAGCAGACATTCTGAATTTTTCAAAGCGAGAAAATTGGTAATTTTTTCCACTCAGAAATCTATAGACAATCAGGCTCATCATGGCGGTTTTTCCGTTTAATCTTATATGCGCTGTGACAGCAATCAATAGAAACATGCGCGTCACAACATTTTAAGAAGTATCGCGCCACACACACTACTTTGAATACGAAGTATATCACAAATGAAGCAAGGATTCTGAGCACATGTATTTGATTCAACAGAATTTGATTTTCAGATTGGCCAAGTATTTAATTTCTCCCAAAACACGCAGAAGGTAAAACTGAGCACGTTTATTTTGCCCTATTTGCATCCGCGATGCAGTATGCTGGAGCAAGAGTGCGAAGCAGCAAGTCTAATTGCGGTAAATCCCGCCGGAGGAAACGGCTATACGCGAAAATTCCTGAGCGACTTGTATGTATAAATGTAAACTTAATTCGCAGGCGACCTAAGATAATACTTCAGCCCTCCACCGAACTAAAAAATTTGGACATAGCCTTTTTCTGTTTCTCTTTTCTCATCTTTGCCAAATGCTGAACGTCTTTCAAGCCTTTGAGAACGGCACCGTCGTTTGGTAAGAACTTTAAAGCGTTCTTGAAAGCGTCCGCAGAATTGTCCTCGTCCCTTATCAATAAGTAACCTGAACCCTTTCTGTACCATGCCTTACCCTTGAGCTTGTCATCAATTTCGGGGAAGGAGAGTGCCACTTCAGCAGCCTTAATCGCCTTCTTCCCATCTTCCAATTTCAATGCGACTAACGAGGCATTCAAGTTCAAAGTTATGCTTAACTGAGCCTTAACCTTAGTCAATTCTGGAGTCAAGGACTCAGGATTGAAGTCTGACAAAAAGTCATAGCCCTTAATGTACTTCTCGTAAGCCTTGGTAAGTTTGCCGTCTTTGAGAAGTTTTGTTCCCAAGTCCTTCAAGAAATTGGCTGCTTCAAAAACAGTTTCTGGTTTGGAATCGTCAATCTTATCATCGTCTGCACTAACAGCCTCATAAATATCACCGGTACCGTCATCAGCAACAACTCCTGCTACAGGCATGTAGTCGGCCGGTAACTCGCCACAGTCTTCGACCACCCAGTCAACAACTGGTTTATCATTAGCACCCTTTTCGCACCTCTCAAGTTGGCGTACTATCGACTTGCCCTGGACAACCTCCCCAAATACAACGTGTTTGCCGTTTAAATGAGGGGTTGGTACTGTAGTGATGAAGAATTGGGATCCATTTGTGTTGGGTCCAGCATTGGCCATTGATAGCAAAAATGGTTTGTCATGGGTCAATTTGAAGTTCTCGTCTTCGAACTTGTTGCCGTAAATAGACTCGCCTCCAGTGCCTGTACCATGTGTGAAGTCACCTCCTTGGCACATAAAATCCTTAATCACACGATGGAAGATACTACCCTTGTAAGAGAGAGGCTTGCCTGAATCAGCAGAAATTCCTTTTTCACCGGTACATAATGCTTTGAAATTCTGCGTAGTCTTAGGTACAACATCATCGTATAATTTGAAAACAACACGGCCTTTTGATTCGCCACCAGCTGAAATATCGAAAAATGTATACATTTAAGATTGAATCTTGATTTACAGTTGAATGGACGCTCCGGTATGACCTTTATATTATTGTTTCGCGGGGATTGATGCTGTAGAAGATGATAGAATTCTGCGCGTGTGTTACTGATTTATATCTTGGTCTTCAGAGCATTGGGCTACAAACTTCAACTGTAATGAAAAGTCCCAAACACAGCTTTAAGCCTATGAAGATTCCAAAAATTCGATAACAATACATAGTTTAGAAATAATACATGGATTCGGGTAAAGGTTACCGAAGAACACACATAGTTGTGGCTAAAATCCCGTGCGTGGAAGGAACGCTATCAAAATTGGCGACTGGGGGCTTGGTCTTAAGATACTATGGAAACTGAAAACAAGCACACACATATAATCAACACGTTGCAGGACATCACTTAAGGAAAATCGAGCAACAAGTCATAACATGTTGAGCGGCAAATTGGAATTTCACAAACAATGGCGTATAGATAACAAACACTTTCACATGACCTAAAAAAAAGTAGTAGGCTGATTCAATTAAGACAGATACCTCTGTGTGACACATTCTTGCAAACGAGGGTCAACTTTAGAGCAAGAGGACACGTTAATCTCTCACAGGGTCAAAATAAGCATGAGCCATCGCCTCCTTGGCAGTCAACCTTTCCCGATGATCATACCTGAGGATCAAATCAATAAAATTAATGAATTCATCGCTCACCAAATGAGAATTGTTCTCATTGATAAATCTCTTCCAGGGGCGCCGGCTGTAGTAGCCCAAATCCTCGTAATCTTCGCTCAACGTGAGGTTGTACCGCTTGAGGTAAATATGAAGGTCATCAGAACCCAATACTCGTACAATCTGTACTAGTTGGTCGATATTTGACTTTCCATGAAAAAAAGGTTCTTTTTTAAACACAGTAGATGCGATCATGCATCCGAATGACCATAGGTCAAGCAGGTAGTCGTACAAACGAAAGTCAACCAAAAGTTCCGGACCCTTGAAGTAGCGTGATGCCACTCTCACATTGTACTCTGTGCCTGGATGGTAGTATTCGGCCAAACCCCAATCAATCAACCTCAACGTTTTGGTACTGTGGTCAATCATAACATTTTGAGGCTTCACATCTCTATGCATAATACCCATAGAATGTGAGTAGTCTAATGCTTTGAGCAACTCAAACATATAAAACCGAACGTCTAGATCCAGGAAAGTAGGGTATAACGTTCTGAAATCTATGTTATTGATACTCTCGAAAATAAGCGCCGGAGTCTTCAGCAGTGGCTCACGAACTGTATCCAACAATGCCACAATATTGGGACCATTCACAAGATTATTCAAAATGGAAATCTCCCGCTTTATTTTTTTCCTTTTGACTGGCTTCAAGACCTTGATCACGACTTTGTGTCCGTTGGACAAATCCGTGCCTAAGAAAACCTCCGAATATTTACCACGGCCCAATTTGCGTACCACCTCGTATTTTTCTTGTGAGTTCCATTTGATATTGATGTTTTCGTAATCCCAATAACTCGCTGGTTTCAGTGCTAGCGCGTCCGTATAGACCTTGGAAACCGATGGAACAGACATATTTTGATTACGTCCTCGCGGTATCTTCCGAAATATTGTTTTCGAAAAGATCAGAAGAGCTGTGAGTAGAATGTAAAGACAAAAAAGCCCAAAAGCTAGCCTCCTGTAAAAACGTATTTTGCGCTTGGTGTGTTCTTGCATGGTTTGACATCTGGGGCGCATTTACGGTATCGTGTTTCGCACTACTTTAGACACGTACTGCATCTAAATCAATAGTCAAGCCCTACTTTGTCCGTTTCGTGTTTGAGCAACATCTAGAAACCATTCCATGCTGAATCTATAATTTTTGACGTTAACGATTAAGAGGGATCCTTGATAAAATCTTTGCGGTCTTCTTCAGAGGGAAAGGTTTTGAAAAGAGGCACCAAAAGAGCCCATGTCATTCTTTCCTTTTCTCCCATTTATTCTTTTCTGAGCGGCCTTGCCCCTAGAGGCACCGTCTGCTGCTTTCTGAATAGCCTCCACTTCCTTGTCTTTTTTAGCGAGTTTCCTACCGCCAGCTTCCAAGGTGTAATTCTCCAAGAAATCATCTAGCATCCCCTCGAGATCAGGTCTCTCATTTTTCATGTCAAACTCTTCCTTTTCGTCTTCATCATTTTCTTCGAACTTCTTATTTAATTGGTCGAACCGATCATCTAATAGTGTTAGCCCATCAGTTCTGAAGTTGGCACTAGAAGACATGGAAAAGCCGCTTGTATCTGTCATGGTACCCATTTTCTTCCGTAGCTTATTTTTTGACTTTTTGTTCGCTTTGGCAAACAGCGGGAGATCGGGCATTTCATCTTCCCCCTCAGCGATCTCCAAAAGGTTACCATCTTCGTCGAACTCATCACCCGAATCCCAATCATTCAGACGATTATTCTTTTCTTTAAACCTTTTGAAATCTTTTTCCCATGCTTTGTCAACAACAATGTTGTGACCCTCGTGACCCTCGGGTTCATCGCCATCTCCGTATGGATTATCCATTTCGATATTCTCCGGCTCATAGTCTGATCCTATGTCCGTCAAGTCATCCTGGTAGTTATCCATATCCCACTCGTCTTCTTCATCATAGTTCTCTTGATAAAACTCGTCCTCTTCATCTAATTGACCTGACTCTAATAACTCGCCAAAAATATCGTCTCCAGTCTCATTCTCCACGTACTCCTCATCTTCCAAAGCCTCTAAAACCTCTCTCAAACGTGGATCCATTTCCGGACGAAATCCTTGTAATTCTCGAGGGATGTTTTCCATATCATCGTGTGTGGCTTTGCGCTTCGCTTCTGAAGGTAAAGCGTCTTTGATAATATCTTCTAGATTGGTATTTCCGACATCATTTTTGTTTATCTTGAATAACTCGTCGAGACCTTTCTCCCCATTTGCTTTAGTTTCTTTACGCTCGATGAAAACACTATCAGACGCTGCTCCGATGGGCCGCAAATGCTTCATGTAGTCATATTTGGAGTCGTCGAAAGTGATTCCGTATTGGGCTGCCAAACCTTCATTTTCACGTATACCTTTGAGTTCTTCTGGGGTGTATTTTGACTTAATCTGTGCACTGTTATATGCTTTTCCAGTCGCTCTTCTAGCGCTTTCCAGCGGAGATCTTGTGGTCTCCACTAAGACATGTTTAGAGGCGTCATTATCAAAATAGAGCGAGTCTTCATGCGACCTGTGAACTATGTTGAAGGTTTTGGCGTTTTTCTTATCGAATTTTTTGCCTTTAGCCATTTGGTCGATATGCTTGATAGTCGGTTATTCGCTGCGATGAGATGTGATTGATGAGCGTTACCATATACAGTCTGGTAGTTCAGTATTGTATGATCGGTTGTTGATAACTAAATGTAGAACATGAGTAACTGTGTCGTTTATCTTCAATTACCTATCTACACTCATTTATGCTATAAAACCTTAAAATATCCGTGGGCCATTGGCCCATTTCTCATTCACTTTCGTTAGCATATGCCTTTCGCTATAGCTCCGAGGTCATGCACTCTTTTAGTCTCTCAACACCAAGCTTTTCGGTAAAGCCTAGTACTTAGGAAAGTTATGTTCGTTGGTAGTTCCTAAAGAAGGAGAACCACTAAGGTTATTTAAAAACCCGGCGCCGATGTCTCCTTTGGGAAATGTTCCCAATAATGCGAGTATCAGCTCCTGGTTCGAATTCGTCCTGAACCAGCTCTAAACGCAAACTCCCCTCGCCATGAACAAACCACCTATTCCGAAGCCCAGTCTTAGTCAGTGGCTCAGGGCCGGATTAGACCACTTTTCAGGGTCCATGATGAAACTGCCCCGATCGCATATCGCAGGTATATGTGGCGCACCACACAATTCGCCTGATTATGCTTAAATCTTTTAATGGTCTGGCTGAATTCGAAGAGTAGCCTACCACATTGAAAAGTTTGGTTCATGTAGGAAAAGGTATGATGGCCAATAGCGAAGAGAAATACAGGATCAGCGTCCTAACAGTGGCAAGTTCTTCCGCGTGTACTGCTGCAGTCATTGCTGACATCATGAAAGTTCTTACATACTTGGATGCATTGACAGTTTTGATGACATTTCTGAGAATTCCATTTTAGCTTAGAGTACCACAGTTTATCAAATTACTACTCCGACAACAATTGGTAGCACCTGTAGTATCCAGGCTCGTGTTCAGAGGACCAGAATTATCCACTGGTACTCAGTGGTCATGTCTGGCATCAGATTCCTCTAAAATTCGATCCCAATCACTCAGATAAATAAATATAAATTCCGAGAACGCTAATAGCGACACCCCAGCAATCAAACCCATCCACAAACCTCTCAATTTCAACAGTCTCGAAATATAAAACCCGAAGGGGAGTGCGACTATGTAATAGCAAGCAAGCGTCAAATACAGACCGATTTTTTGTCTACCTTGTCCTCTCAACACTCCTGCTTCCATGACATTTAAGGCGTCGAAAATCTGGTTGATAGCAACCAATGTTGCCACCATTTCGCCGATTCGGTCGACTTCTTCATCATCGGAAAAGAACCTCACTAATACCTTCTTCCCAAAAAAAACCCACGAGAAATTAAAAAAAGATATGAAAAAAGCCATAAGGAAAGACGCCCGAGTCACTAAATGAGCTTTTCTGAGGTCCCTCATACCCACATAGTTTCCAATACGCGTCAGAACTGCCACCGAAATGGCAAAAGGAAGTTGGAACGCCATTGCCCCTAGGTTTGCTGCAATCGACTGCGCAGCCAAGCTGGGTACCCCAAAAGCTGCAGAGCGGATGGTCAAAATTTCAAATGCGATGAATTCAGCTTGAACCATCACTACGCCCGGAATAGCGAGCGTCAACATCTGCGACCAGTTCTTACAGGCTAACAGCAAATCAAGTCCACCCCAGCACTTCTTCCCCTCAATGAAGTACACATAAATAAACATGAAGATGCATACTGACCAATAGGATAGGCACGTCGCAACAGGAGCACCAATGAAGCCCAACCCATACACAGGGTGCCAGACTAAAAGCCAGTTGAAAATAAAACTCACGGGAACTCCGAAAATCAAAACGTATGTTCCGGCGTTAAATATGTTTTGCGCCAGTAAGAATTTCTTTCCTGTTTCAAAGAGAAGAAGAGCAGGTGAGCCCCAAATCATCACGCGTAAAAAGCTTTGAGTTTTCAGGATGAGTTCAGCATCGGATACCATAAGCGCCAAAATCGAGCCTGAGAAATACCAAATTGGCGTCAAAAGAAAGGCTGTCAACGCCAAGCACATCAAAGAACAACGTTGGAAGTAAACCCCCACTAATTCGTATCGTCTTGCGCCGTACGCTTGGGAACAAAAGGAGTCTAAGGAAGTGGCCATCCCTTGATAAAAGGCGAGACCCGTGATATTAAAAGTACAAAGTGACAAAGAAGCTGCTGCCAAATCCAGTGGACCCAATTTTCCCGTGGCATATATGGATATCATTGACATTGAGTATTGAAGAACGAAGGAAAGCACCAACGGCCCAGATGATCGGGCTAGCGCCGAGACCTCTGACGAGATGCTTGCTTCAGAGTCTTCTTGGGGGGTGAATTCTGCGGCGTAAGCAAGGGTACCATTGTCGCTCACCCCGGTTATAAGTGGCGACTGTTCGGAAACCATTAAAAAATTAGTATGCGGTTTAGAGTTAAGCTTAACGGAGATTGGAAACCTAAAATATACTTCATTTCCGCGTATAGAATCTTGTTTTCGCGCCGAAATTCCGTTCCCGCTTGGCGATACCCCAAAGGGTCCGATAACGGACTGCACATTGTGGCGTTAGTAACTTACCATGCCCTCTGCGAGTTAATATGCAGAAAGAAAGAGATGAGAGTAAAACTCAGTTCCATGAGTTCCAGTGATTGAATGGGGTTACTCGAGGAATGATTCTTGCGGGTCTGGAATTAGTAGACATACCGAGTATTTTCAAGCAACGTAAAATCTTTAATTGCTATTCTAAGCTGCGGAAGCCGTCCCTTCTCTATTTATTGGGGAGGGCGTTGTAGGGCAGCGCCGTCGACAACAGCTCAAACAGGATTTGTAAGCAGAAGCATTGTTCAACGCACTCACTAAGCGCCTGTGCATGGAGTGCGCGCTCAGACCCACACCTTCAACAAAGTCTACATAAACACGTATTCTGACAGACTGTACAAGGCCAGTCATGTATGCACATCAAAAAAAACGTAAAGCAGCATCTCTTTCCTTACCAAGAAGCACTTACGGGGCAGATATTGCTTCAGAAGAGCAAACAGTACTTCATCATTTGGCCCTAGTTTGCGCGTGGAGTCGTTGTTTCGAATTGTTAGGCAGCCATCTTCAAAGAAAATTTGGACTTGCAGCGTTAATTGAAGCGATTCGAAAATCAACACAAACTCATTTGCTCGCGTTTTCTGCTTGACTAAGAATTCATAGTTGATTTTCTCGGGTTGGAAAGAGACATCGCATTTTTTAGAGGCCACCGGCTGCATCCGGCCTTCATCACTTATTTGACTGATGTTTTCCTCTCCCATACGATCTGGGCATTTCTTGGGGCGATCATTAATTTTCAGAGGGACAGATCCGGCCACTGTGGTTTTCTCTTTGTCCTTCTCTGTACCATCTAAAGACAACTCCTTGATTTCCTGTATTAGTGGCTTTTTCTTGGCCAAATTCATCAAATCCGGAAGTTCCTCTTCCTCTTCATCGCTAAACTTTAGTTCCTGAACCAAGCCCGCCGGTTCGTTCTTTTGCAACTCCTGTAATTTTGTTCTCAAACTATTGTTCAAGTCGTGCTGTGTGATTTCAGTTCGGGAGAGCTCGCCTTTACTTAACATCTTCGGCAATGTATACTCACGCTCTAAAACCAATTCATGCATCATTTCTACTGATTCGATGCACCACTCAATGGCAATCAATCGCAAGTCGGCACTGATTGTAAGCCACAGAAAACACTCGCTATTGATGCAACAATCATAAACGAATGACCCCGCTCCTCTCTTGTCCGTTGCTCTTTTTTCAAGAGACACTATTATTGGAATTTCCCACTCATTTCTCACTATTAGGGGAAAAATTTCTCCAGGATCGAAATTTCTTTCAGGCTTTGGAACCTGTGCATCGTGACAGATGTTGATGAATACCTTGGTTTGGTAGAGATGATGCCCACGTCCTTCAATGATTTTGGTTTTGACGACAAACCCGGGCTTGGGATGTAGCGTGATAACGGGTGACTGTTCGAATATGGCGGCCATAAGTCGGTAGCTGTGATGAGTTTACTTAGAAGTGCACGGAATGATTGTGTAGATCCGTACACCCACGGAACGCGTACATCAAAATGTTTTTAGAAAGTAGGCATGTTGAGGAAATGAATCGAGACTGTCAATCAGACTTAGATAATCAGCCATGCATAGCTCAGTCTCGAGCTATGTAAATGTTACTTTCTCGAATCAGCGAACCGACCCCGCAATTTAAATGTTTTCTCTTAGATGGAACAAACGAAGATTTGTATAAGTGTGGATACTCCAGTGGTGACGAAGAAGCAGGTCCCTCGTTCAGAATGCCTTGTAGTTAATGCCTAGTATTTCTCTCCAAAAACCCATGCACTTGAGTGTGTGATTCAAAAGCCAGTGCACCAAGTGAGTCAACTGACTCACTCGGCTTTGAATCAGCGGCTCGCACAGCTCAACTAATAATTGCTCATTTCAAGCCTTGAACCGCATCTGAAAATCCTCAGATCTTTTTCTATTTTGACTGTCAAACAGTGTTCCAAAAAACTAAACCTGCAGTATACGTTCCGGCTTCTCAATCTCTCAATCTTGCAATGAATGTCTTGGTGTACTCCGGGAAAGGCACCACAACCGAAGGCGTGCGCCATACTATGGAGCTGCTTCGGCAGTTTCTTTCACCGTACTATGCAGTCACGACAGTTTCCGAAAAAGCTCTCTTGAATGACCCTTGGATGGCTAAAACCTCGGTGTTGGTTTTACCTGGCGGCGCTGATTTGCCGTACTGCGAGGTACTCAATGGAAACGGGAACCGCAAAATTCTGCAGTTTGTTCGAGAGGGCGGGAGATTTCTTGGGTTCTGTGCTGGTGGCTACTATGCCTCTGCTCGGTGTGAATTTGAGGTCGGAGACATAGAGATGGAAGTCAGCGGTGCCAGAGAATTGGCCTTTTTTCCCGGTACTTCAAAAGGCTGTGTGTACAAAGGGTTTGTTTACGAGTCACATGTGGGAGCTCGGGCCACGGCATTGCAAGTGAATGTGGCGGAATTGAGTCAATTTGGTGGTCCGGAAACCGTCAGTACATACTACAACGGTGGAGGCATGTTTATGGATGCTTCCAGTTACAGAAATGTGAAGATTTTGGCGCGATATACCGGCACCACGGATGTTCAAGATGAATCTCGAGATATGGCGGCAGTAGTGCAATGTGACGTGGGCAAGGGAAAAGTTTTACTCTCGGGTGTGCATCCGGAGTACACACCAAGCTTAATGAAGCCCACCGCAGATGATACTCACTTCCAAATGGTGACAAGAGATCTCAAACTTAATGACGAAGGTAGAAAGCAATTTTTCCTGGCATTATTGCAGAAAGTTGGGTTGAAGGTAAATTTGGGCGTAACATCTGTTCCCAAAATCACCCCTATGTATATTTCATCCTTCAATGACCTACCCAAGGCACAGCAAATATGGTCTAATCTTCAGCAAAATATGGATTTTGTTGGCCTGAACAAATTCGAGGATGCGAACGATACCTTTGTGCTCCACAGTGAAAGTGAACACCAAAGTGATTACTCTACGCATGAGGGTTTGGACGATACCCTGCATGAAGCCCTTGTATCAGCAGATAAGCACCTCATATTTTTAGGTTCAAGCTTACCCGAGAGCCAGTCTACTCCAAATTTCAACATGAAGGAATACTTCAATGCCTTGAAAAACCTTTATGACCACCAAGATATCGCTGAAAAAGATCGCAGTTTTGGCTCTGTACTTGGCTACGCAGATGTCGTCACCTCCACGAACACTATGCTTGATGCCAATCCCAATTTTTTGCGCTACATGCCGACCGGTCTTACATTTACTGCAACAACACAAATTGCAGGCCGAGGTCGGGGAGGTAATGTGTGGATCAATCCCAAAGGAGTGATGGCGGCGTCCATTTTGTTCAGGATTTCAGCAGGCAAGCAACAAAGCAGCTCTATAGTCACGTTGCAGTACCTATGTTCGCTAGCTTTGATCGAGCTGATTTTGGGTTACGGGAGCGAGGTTCCTGGAATCGGTATTGGATATGAGGATATGCCGATTCGTCTCAAGTGGCCCAATGATATTTATGCTTTGAAGCCTGAGCATTTTGAGAACCTCGAAAACAAGAACGATACAAGCTCAACAGTGGAGGGAGATGAGAAGAAATGGGCAAAAATCTCCGGCGCCTTGGTCAATTCCCAATTCATCAACGGGCAGTATTACTTGGTTTGGGGTGGTGGAGTGAACGTTCTGAATGAAGCTCCAACGACATGCCTAAACTCAGTCTTGAACCAACTTAATGAAATCAGAAAAAGCAAGGGCCTTCAACAACTACCTGCATATGAACACGAGCGGCTTCTTGCTCGAATTGTATTCACGATGGGTCAGTTTTTCGACGTGTTTCAGAGATCAGGGCTTAAGCCGTTCTTGAGTCTCTACTACAAGAGGTGGTTTCATTCGAACCAGAGAGTGAAGCTAGAGGACCATGGTTCCACTCGTGATTGCATAATAAGAGGTATCACTCCAGAGTACGGTCTCTTGATTGCACAGGACACTGAAACCAAAGAAAATCTCGAGTTGCAGCCCGACGGTAATTCCTTTGATATTTTTAAGGGGCTAGTGTATAAGAAGCAGGGCTGATAAAGCACTACAGGATGTATAATTTACCAGTTATTCAGTAGTGAATTATTAAGCTTGCCTACGATGAACTGAAAGCTTCATGGCCTTTTCTGGTACCAGACACTGATCATACTTGATAGTGAAGATTCACAAACCACTACATATCACGTGACTGATTAGAGCATCACGACATTAGTACACCCACACGAACCCTCACCAACAGGAAACTGCGCAAGGGCAGTGTTGTATCGATAATCACATGAAGGTGAAGATAAAAGAGTGGCATGGTGTAGCCACATGGCAATGGCATATTGACAAACCTAATGCGGACGAGCTCTGTGGAATCTGTAGGGTGCCGTTCGAAGGTACCTGTCCCAGTTGCAGATTTCCGGGAGAATCATGCCCGCTTATTTTGGGCAAGGGCTGTCCACACAACTTTCATCTTCACTGCATTCTTCAATGGCTAGAACAAAGCGCCAGCCGGGGGCTATGTCCGATGTGCAGACAGATCTTTATTGGCCAAGCCTTTGACGGGTTGGGCACACAGAAGGAAATGGAGCATTTGAATGCACTATACGAAGGGCATAGAACGAGCAGAGATCGTGAGTTGGCGGGCGGTGACTTGGAGTATGATGAAAACTAACGTGCATGGATTTTTTGGATGGCGGTGTAACTATATTTGCATGACGGCATGGTCGAAAAGCAAATCTTGTAAAACGCAAAATCTTGTAAAAAGCAGCATATACCGAAAATCACACAAATGCATTAAAATAACATTCAAAAGGAAAGATCGGTTTGAATTGGGCAAATGTTGGAAATTGAAGCTGACTGTACCCAGCAAATTTGCAGAGAATCATGCCAGCACGTCGATTACCAGATTCATTCAAAAATACTCTTCAGTTTAAGTGTTTGCTTCAAGAGAAAGTCGTCAAGAATTCTTCATCAAGTAACCAAGGCGATTATTGTAATAGGGCATGCTGAATAGACCGCCAGCTAAAGCACTTTTAACTGGTGATGAGTCAGTCCGGAGTGTAATAACTCGAATCTACTAGGCAGCCTGGAATTAAAATTAGCTGGAATCGAGTCAAGATTCACGAAAGAATACTTAAAGTCATTCTGTAACGCCAATACGTCAAGACACCTGAACCAACCATCCAAGGATGTTTCGCGAATTCAACGCGCTTTCAGCTTGGAACGTACTGTCCTACACTAAGCGCACCTTCACTGCAAACACTTCAACGGACCTGCGACATGTTTCGATTTAACTTTCGTATGCTTGCTGAAGTTAGCAGGCCCGGAATTGGGTCAAGATTTCCCAAACAAGCCTCAATATGGAGAACCTTCTCCACGTCTTGTGTGCTCAGTTCAGGGTTCCAGGAACCTCCCATTTTAAAGTCTCAAGATCGCCTGTTGACTCAAAAAAAGACACAGGATCCCAAAGGAACGACAGGGACACCTGGCTCGCCTTCATTCGAAGCTCATGAGCTTGAAGCTGCTCGTCTCGCGCGCTTGGCCAGTCTTGGCTGGCTCAAAAATCTCCCCGAGAAATGGATTCCATACGCCGAACTCATGCGGTTGGAAAAACCCGTGGGGACATTGCTACTTCTCCTCCCATCGATGTGGGGTATTACTATGGCGTCATATGGAATTCTGGCTCCTTTGTCAACACTGCTTGGGGCGATATTCTTGTTTTCCGTGGGTGCATTGGTGATGCGGGGCGCTGGATGCACAATTAATGATATTTTGGACCGCAACTTGGACAACAAAGTGGCTCGAACCATTGAGAGGCCCCTTGCAAGTGGCCGGGTGACTGTTCCCCAGGCGGTCGCCTGGTTAGCCGTGCAGTGTTTCGTGGGGTTGGGTGTACTTCTATCACTACCTTTTGAGTGCTTCTTCTTGGGAGCACTCTCGTTGCCATTTGTATTCTCATACCCGCTCTTCAAGCGTTTTACCAACTACCCGCAGGTGATGATTTCCATCAATTTCTCCTGGGGCTGCCTTCTTGGCTTTCCTGCAGTCATGGCGCCCATTAACCTCATGGTGGCAGGCCCATTGTTTTTGTCGAATTTTTTGTGGAGCATGATCTATGATACTATTTACGCACACCAGGATAAGACTTACGATATCAAGGCGGGAATTCATTCCACTGCATTAGCGTGGGGAGATAAAACAAAGCCTATAGTGTACGGTTTGTATGCACTCCAAGTCACATCCTTTCTTGCTGCAGGATTTATGAATTCCATGGGGCCATTGTTTTATCTTGGCGCTGCGTGGGGATTCCAGAGACTTTTGCTGCAGATAAGAAAAGTCGATTTGGATGTGCCAAAGAGCTGTTGGGCGTTTTTTACCGGTAACATCAAAACTGGCTGGATTCTCTGGTTCGGCATCTTCTTTGACTACTTAATGAAGATAGGCGTTGGGATTTTCTAGTAGCAGTTTCCTGACTACATTGATGGACAATGTGGAAGTGAATGGTCGTGGTTTTTTATTGCAAAGGATCCACTTTACGAAGCCATTTAATTACAAGGAGTTGACATATTCCTCGAATTCGCCGGCGATCTTTCCAGACCGTTTTGAATCCAACTTGGCCATGGCTTTTTTTAGCGTCACTTGGCCCTTCTGCTCCTCCAAATTAATAAGAGCCGTCACCAAGAATTCCTGCACATACATTAGCGGAAAGTCTTCAGGCAACAAGTTCAAGATCCGGTCTATGCCGAATACCCGTGTACCGAAAGCTTCCACCATATGCATCACAGCAAAGTCACGGCAAGTTTTATCGCTGATATTGAGGTAAAAAGACAAAATGGATTCCAATGAGTTGGTGATCTCCGCATCACTAAGACGTGGAAGGTCGATGCGAATTTCCGAGGCTAAGTGCTTTAGAAGAATGGGATCCCGGGATATAGGAGGAACTGCATACAATGCCGAGTGCTCTGCCGCCGTGTAGTCGCAGATGTCAATAAAGTAGGTGACTTTATCCCGGTCACAAGAAAATGCAACCTGCAGGTATTCAACCGCTGGACCCTGAAATCTGAAATCCGGCAGACTTCTAGGCAGCCCTCTGCACGAGAGGATAAAAAGAACCTCGTTCAACTTAACCCATGTCTCTAGAAACTCGGAGCATTCGCTTTTGTAGAGGTGCAAAGATAGAAACTCCAACCATGTGATTTTTGGCCACGTTGGGTCTGACAAATCATTCTCAGCTTGGAACTCCCGAAAAAGACTGTTGAGCTTTTGGTAATCTGGGCTAGAGTCATCTTGGTTGAGGTATCGCACGTACTCACCCATGAGCTCCTCAGCTACCCTTAGATCAATGCTGTTGAAAGAGTCGCTCGCCTGGAGCATTTCTAGAAAAGACTGCTCGATGAATTGAAGTTTCAAAAGTGGAAAATTGGTGTCGAACTCGGATGATTTAGATACCTGCTGGAAAATCTTTTTATGCGTGGATCTAAATCTGCTTTCAGAGTTTTTCTGGAGAAAATGAAGACCATCTTCAGCGTCTATAGACACAAAGTCAAGGAGTCTTTCGGTGTACAGCTCTTCGTCGCTGATTTTATTCAACTGGCTGTAAACAATCGATGACAAGTCAAACGTTTTGGTGGATTTTCCGTCTTTTATGGTGAGCTTTGCTGCTTCCAAGGATGTATCGTCAAGGGTGGTATTTTTCCATTTCCCTGAAAGTAACTTCAAGCAAGCATCTACTATCTTCTCTTCCCACGGAAGAGACCGATTGCCAGCAGATTGTTTTATTAAATACACCTCAATCAAAACAATGAAAAAGTGCTCCCTCTCGAAGTACTGCATGAGGCCATCGTTAATTTCGTTTTGGCCCAGCCAAACACCCTCTTCCAAATGCAATCTTGTGATGATTTCGCTAGAGTTCTTGCATACAATGGTGTAGTAGTATTCTCGAAATCTTTGTCGAGTAGCTTCATCAAATGTTTCGCTATCTAGCACTGTAGGGATCAACCAAAGTACAAATTTGCGGCATTTCTGGCTGAAAAATTCGAAGCTTCTATCGGAAACGAAACGATTTGTACTTCGAATTGACATTAGCAATTCTCTTACCACCTTCGGAAGTTTATAAGACGCCCAGAAAGGGTCTTTGGGATCGTCCATATTTTTAGCGCAAAATAATAGGAGCAAGCGAACATCAGTCTCAGGCTTGACGAGAAGTTTGAGCCGTTCAAAGTCTTCTGTTATAACAAGTAGTGCTAGATGCAACGTTTGGCTCACGATGTTTTCGTGTTTCGAAAAGTACTCTGCGTAAGGAGAAAAGGACTCTGGAGACGTGTTCGTGGGAACGGCACGGTAGAAGTCATCCATAAAAGACTGTATTTTGTCTGCCAAAAGTGTAGGCTTTACAAAGAAATGGAGTGCTTTGCCACTTGACAAAATTGTGTGGCTTGTATGGTAGTAGTTTTGTTGTCCGGCACATAGCTCACCATTTGAGTAGTTTACCTGAGCCAGAATCGACAGAAGGTAATCTTCATAAACTCGGACGCCTTCTGACGAGCTCCAAATTTTTGTATCCAGGCGTTCCAGAAAATTAATGATGTCCTCGAGATTGCAAGTTCTGATTACCTCTAGCGTCTCAAGAGAGGATACAACTAACTTTATACAGGAGCCCAGCTTGAAGAGACCAAACACATACGGCCATTCCACAACAAGCCCGTTTGTAGGATACCCCAAATCTGGCCACATAAGAGTGCCTCTCGTAGCGTCTCCCGAAGAGTTAATAATCATTGCCATGGAATTGTGCTCATCTGTATGAATAGAAAGCAAATACTCTTCTGTACTTTTTTCTGTACTTGCGCCGGGGATTTCGAAGGCCAAGATATAAGGGCGAACCGCACTAGAAGTCCCCAGAATGTATTCAAAAAGTGTGATTTTATGTGGTTTTTGCATATCCACCACTTCATATGAGGTCAGATTGGCCACCACACAAAATTTGTTGTAGTTCGCCTGTTCGTTGCTTGCGGTTGATTCACCAGTCAAGGCACCAGAGTAATTAATGTCCTTTAGTAACTTGAAAGCAGTTTTCAGAATCTGCACGAGGCGGATTCGAGTCGTTGTGAAAACAATGATCTTGTCTAGATTGACATGTTCTCGTTTGGATTTCTGACCCTGGCGCAACACCAGGAAGTCTTGCACATGGTGGATCTTGTTGATATGGCAAGGCAGAAGCTCAGGAAAGGAAAAAGCTGACACTGCATGGTTGCAGAGAACAAGACTGACTTCCGCATCAGGAAGAAGAACTATTTTTTCGATTGGCCGACATGCGTCATTGACCGAGAGTTGCATGATGAGCATGTATTCTGTTGCATCCTCGAATAGGTAAAGATGTAGAAGTTTTCCTTTGGAGGTTCCGATATAGAGATTTGCTTCGTGGCACGCAAAACAGCAGATGACTTCCGAGGGTTCTAGAGGGAGTTCGAGTGCAGGACTAAGCCGAAACCCTATAGGAAAGGGCCCAGGTAGGGAACTATTTTTCACTTCAATAGGGTCTTTATTGTCAGGGAGGCCTGAATTTGGAGGGAAATCCTTCATGTTGCTGGCAATTTCGTCAGTTTTTATCGTCTCCCCTTTTGAGTCACCAGAATCAAGCTGGTGACCAGAAGTACCACCAGACAACATTTGTGTTTCATTATTGAGATGCTTTTGTTTGGATGTGAATTCATCATGAAGTTCTAGGCGTCTCTTAGAGTCTTCAGAGCCTTTAGAGTCTTCAGAGCCTTTAGAGTCTTCAGAGTTTTCCCCAGAATTTTTGGATTTTTCAATCGAGCATGCGGATTCTTCATCAGAGGATCTGGAGCTACTTGGCATATCGAATACCGTGTTCAGTTCAGGGTTTTCATTTGAAACAATTCGGTTCGGGCTTGTTGCCATTGTTCCCACATTGTCCGATTCAATGTGCTCAGGTGTGTCATTTAAGTACAAATCGCTTGCTGATTTGACACTATCTTCAGGCTTTGGGACACCTTCTCGGAGTTGGCTGGAAAGCCCACCGCTAAAGATTTTTGTAGCATCTTGGCAAACAGGATGCTCTTCGCTGTACTTCGAGTCCGATGTTGGAGGCCGCAGATCATGTTCGATGGGTGAATGCAGATTGAGGTCTGACTGCGCTTGCAGAGGCGCAGCAAGAACCTGGCTTGGAGTCACATCAGAATGTACACTGCAAGACACAGATGTAGCACTTATATCGGTGCTGCTGGGGCGCGAACTTACCGGGCCTTCATCCATTCGGAGTGGATAATGGGTTGGAGTTAGGGATGGGAGTCGCAGCGTATCTGCGTTTGTGCAGCACAAGTAAAACTCATGAGAGTTCAAAAACCGTGCATTACCCATGTGCGCACATGCCCTCAGCGCAAGTTCCACGCCCTCAAAATAATCCCCCTAAACTGAATATGCACCGCACTCATCAAATTTTGTTTCGCAGAAGTCCGATTTTAGCCACTTTGATGACGAGTCGCATACTCTGTGTGTCAGTAGCAATGTTCAAAGCTGGACCTCTCTTCTTGTAAGTGCTTGTATCAAAGGAGGAAAGATCCAAAGTAAATCATCCGTCGCCCTCTGAAGGATTTCGTAAAAGGTTTTTTAAAATCTTGAGGCAAATATGACAGCAGTAATCACGATGCAGACCCTTACATTGTTACTGGTGGTCACTCTTGAGAGGCCAGAAGCACCAGCTTGGCCTGTACGTAAGGTGAAATTCATGACAGAAATTTCTATTTTTTACTTTACAATACACATCTTTTTTTTCTGAAAAAAATAAAGGATCCTGTTCTTTACATGTAGAGATTATTTCTCTACTACACAATAAAAGGCAGTTATAGTCTTTGCCTGACAATACTCAGGCTTATAGTCTCTGCTTTACAATGGGAGGTTTCGATTGGCGATCAATATTATCTGTCATGACATGAAGAGTATAAAATACTACGACTTAGACCACAAGCTTTTTGCATGCTTAATAGCAAAGTGATTTGTTCAAATGATCGTCACGCCGAGTTCTGGGAGTGCAAGATTGGAAAGACTAGTGGCTGAGTATGAAAGGTAAACTAATTTTTCCCATGTAACTTGGAGGGCAATGGAGACAAATTCATGAATGAGACTGGCAATTCAACACGTTCCTAGTAGTATGGAGTTGAACAGTGAATTTTGAAGAAGAAAATCGGAGTCCAGGCACTCCGCCAACGAATCATAGAGGATACGTCAGCAAGAGTGACCTGCTTAGGTTGAGGAAATGGAGTGGATAAATTGGATACAAATGATGTAATCATACTGTAAAGAGATGTACTTATATGTTTACATATGCAAAAGGTTCTTTAGGAGGAATGAATACTCGAGAAAAGGAAAAGGAACAGATGCGACGACCAATGGCGAAAAAAGAAAGGAAACCATAGAATAAATGAAGGGAAGAATAAAAGAAAAAGACCAAGAAAAGAATGGGAGGAAAAGTCGATTGTGCAGATGTTTAGACGCATGTAGAAAAAAGATGTTCCTCTATACTGGTTGCATGCAGACCATTTATCCTTCGACGTTGCATCTAACGATCTGTTCGCGGTCTATCCGCGGCAGGGTTCACCCGAGCAATGGTGAGAGAAAATATGTGAACAGGAGTTGCATTCACAGAATGCAAAGTGCGTTGAAGCGCAGAGAAAGCGAAACAACTCGCCTATACTAGCCACAGAAACATTGATTCGGCCAGAAACGGCAGAAGCAATTCCTTTCCTTCGTACATTTTTCTGAGGGCGGTGAAGAAGTTTCAGCAACGCAACAACACCGGCCCTCGTATTTTGTTTTACTGTTTTTCGTCAACACCTGCACACCTACATCCCCGCCGTCCGATCGCGAATTTTTCACCCCACTCTGCTGCTTGACTTCCCGCGCAAAGCCGTCAGGCCCTGCGCCGTCTTGCACGTAACTGCACCCAAATGCATCCCACTGCACTTGCAACTGCATGCCTGGGTATTGCGCGTGGCCATCATAAATTTAGCGCCATTTCTTCATCACCTGACCTCATAAGTCTTTTATCCAAGGCTGCGATCAATATTCATCCCTTACCCTAACTTGGCCTCTCAAGCGCCCATGTCGACCTATCATGTCTTCCCTCTCATACTATGACTCGGACAGTCAGTACCGGGCACCAGACCTGCCTCAAGCAAATCTGGATCTGGTCCGTGACCCCGATTCTTGGGATGGCGTCGACACCAATGCCCAGGCTCTACTGAGCAACTTGTTCAATGAATCAGCAAAGCCGCTGGGGCCGGAACATTTTGAGCAACTGCGCCAGCCTTCAGGAAGTAGCAAGCTGGACCAGAGTGAGCAAGACTCGTTGAATTCTGGAAAATTGACGGCCACTACTCGAAAGCCGTCCAAGGCAGAGTCTCGTCCTAGACGCACCTATGCATGTGGCCCGTGCAAGCGCTACAAGATGAAATGCAACCTCGACAAGCCATGCTACTCATGCGTGTTATCCAAACGCGTAGAAGATTGCCTCAAATATCCCGCACATCCGCCATCGGAGGAGGAGAAATTCAAAATTGAACGACGACGTCGCCGAAATACTCGGAAAAAGGATTTGGTGCAGAACCGTGTCCGTACACCAAAAGTCTGGCCGGAAGTGTTGGACAATGTGAGCCCTTGTATTGTGAACGGAAGCCCGAAACATGAGCTGTTACTGCTGGCGACATCGGAGCTGTCTCCAAATGCAGTCAAAACTTTAAGCCCTATGGGGAGAGACTACGTTTTCAACTTAAACGTGCCATTGGCGACAGATTTTGTGGCGCCTCCAGCGTGTCAAGTGCGCAGAATTCAGAACTTCAAGTTTATGAAGGAGTTTGCTGTAGCCTGCCAGCAGCAAACGGTAGAGCTCCCGCACGAGACAGCAGCAGAGGTCACCAGCCTTCTCCAGAATGTCTCTTACGATGCGTGCATCAAATTCTTCCAGAAGTACGCAGACATGGAAAGCCAAGGCATACAGTATTTGGTGGACATCAAAGACTACTTCAACATCGCTCATAACCTAATAGTCAAGCATCTGCAGATAGCTCTGGGGTGTGGGAGTGTTGTACTCGATGGATTCTCCATGAGGGGGCTTAGTCTCACTGCATTGATCTTTGCATACAAAGAGTTTCATGAAGGCCGATATTCTTGGTCGCAGCGCTGGGTCAAGGTATCGCAGGATCTGATGGCTGCGCTAGGTGATCCAGACTCACTCGAGGACTTGCTTCATTACGGTACATGGGTGGTGATGATGAAAATACCTCTTTTGCTAGGCAACGAGTATTCCAAGATCGTGTCTTTGTGTGAAAGTATGGCTTTTATGATCTCAAATTCATTTGAATTCATGCAATTCATATGCTTCAAGAACCAAAAGGGTGCGGGCTGCCTGATTCCTGCGTCTGAATTGAATATGCTCACACTGAATCTCTCGGACAGCTTCAAGAAACGGGGCTGCCACGACAAGTTTGTGGCTGTGGCCCGCATATGGTCGCTACTTAAGTTCTTTGAAGTGGAAGTCAGCGTGATGAGTGCATCTGGCACCTTGCAGCTAAAGTATTTACATCTGCATGCTACCATCCAGCCCAATGAGTTTCTTTTGAGTCTAGTTTTCGGAGAGAATTTCAGCAAACTCCAGGATAACTGGACATATTTTCAATTCATCCTATCAATCTGTGGGCGATTTTTTGGCAGATTTGATCACTTCTCCAGCCCCTCCGATCTCATCTACTCCTATTTGACCCTTTACAATGACCTTCACTCCATGCTAGAACCCACGCAGGCGAGGCTATACTCTGAACTCCCCTTGATGGAGCCTGTGGCGTTTATCGAAAAGCACAGTGATCAAATATCCATGCTCATTATGAAGTACTACTTGAACGTGCGATGGTTGACCATCACGAAGGTCGAGGAACCGCATTTTCCTAGCCTCCGCTTTGCTCACTACGTGACAAACCTCATGGTACTCCACCGCTTAATGCAGGTGTTGGATACGCGGTTGACTGGCTCCGGCGATTTGAACTACGATCCAGCCTACTTGGACGACAATATGCAGGTCAACGTTTACCTCGTGTTCTTTCACGCCGACAAGAACATGCTTGTGTTGCAGGTGCTTTACAACGCTGCCTACCAGGCAATCTTTCTTGCGGTACTCTCTCAGTTTGTACATGATTCTCGATTTCTGGTTAAAATCGACCTATCCTACATTTTTGGGCAAATCCACGATTCTTTGAGTTTTGTCAGAGCCAAAATCGAGAGCATAGCAGTCCTACGTGAAGTGCCCATCGTGGCGAATCTACGTTCGTTTATTGAGTTCTTGCACGACTTCGCCGTCCGGCCTGCATTTATCACCCCAAATTTGCCTGAATTCTTGTCCCGCATCTCGACCACGATGTCCGCTGCAACGTGGAATAGTCTAAGCCTCATCTGCTTCGGGTCGCAGACAAAATCCATTGATTATATCAGTAGGTTGTGGAAATTTTTTACCTGTGCAGCCATCACCGAGGAGCCTTTCAAGGTTCTGAATCACCTATGCATTGACACAGCGTTTTTCCGCAGCTTTGAAAATTCTTTGGAGCCATTCAACTTCCCGGTGCAGTTGGTTGATGACTACATAAAGGACGTGGTGTTGCCAGCGGCGGAATCATAGTCACGTGTACATACCTAATGTAGTCACCCCGAATCGCACGACAATATGACACTCACGTGATTGCGGAGTGGCGCTCGTGTTCGCGAGTACGTTTCATGACCCTCACGTGCCGAACCCCTGCTTCGCACAAATCTGACACATGCATTTAGCAAGTTGTCTCCCCTTTCTCTAAATCCGCCTATATATCTTTAAATTAACTCTACCATGGCGCTGTCCTCCTCGAAGGCGGATACATGTCCCGGTGCGGGTGCTCTGGCACGTGAATCTAATCTCGAGCCCGCTTCCGAGTCAGCTTCTGATCTACATTTGGCCCAGGAGAGCTCCCTTAACGAGGCGCCCTCGGATGCACCGGAACACAGAAGCAGAGCACTCTTGCAAGAGCCGGGCAGGCCTGGTTTTAAACCAGAGCGTTTGCGGGAAACCCATAACTCTGATGGCGCTGTCCAGGTAAACGACCGAGGCTCGGAGAGTGTATATGATTCAGGGCCACAATCCAGGGGCGCACACGCCACTCTCAACGCAATGCCACACATCAATGGCGCCACTATCGACAACCAGGCAGCTTCTATAGAAAACATGGAAACTGCTGCAGACGCCACAGAAGCAGGAACTGGTGAAACAGAAAATACCGGAAACACAATTTCCGCCAACGGTAGTACAGAAAGATCACGCACCACAGCAAGTCATGGCACAGAAAGCCACGCAGAGTCAAACGAAACCGCCAGCACAGCAAATCAGTCAGACATTGCGGAACGCAATACTAGTCAAAGCTTGTTTGACCAGCTTCTAGATTCGGTGATGGACATCCCTCACTCAAGGGACGCTAATACCGCATCCGACGGCTCAGAGTATCGGCCGTCCACGAGCAGTGAAACAGATCTTGGTCCCGCTTCTATCACTTCAGCAGGCAGTGCTGCAGATAGCTCCAGTGCCATAGTGATAACTGTGAACTACATGTTTATGGACGTTGCCAACGACCCAAATCCGGGCCGTACTGGGTCTCTTGTGGTGACCTTGCCGAACAATGCCGCTAATAGGGAGCCAAGAATCATTCTGCAATTTATATCCTTGGCCACACGAATGGCCTATTCCGCGTTGGTAAACAGTCCGAAGAGAAAGCCCGGAATTTCGGTGGAGAAGTTCGAGTCCTTTAGCAGATTGAACCCAGAGGATGCATCATCGGAAACTTGTTCTATCTGTTACGAGCCTTATGAGAATTTGGGGGATGCGGTCGTGACAAAGCGCCGGAAGTTGAGCCCTGAAGTGCATACTCCAACGGAGACAACTTCTTCTGAGAGAAGCGAGGAGCCCGAAATCAACCCAGAGATTGTTTCTGGGGCAGAAAGAACATCACAACATGAACATGAACACAAACCCTTTCTATGCGATCATAGAGAAGAGTATGACCACAGTGCCCTCGAATTACCGTGCAGTCACGTCTTTGGCCGTTCGTGCATAGCGCATTGGCTCAAAGAGAACGCCAATTGTCCCCTTTGCCGTCTTTCTGTTGGAGACGTCGAGTCTAACACTGCAACCACCCATGCTCCCATAAGTTATATCCGGTTCGGTGGTCTTGACGACGATGCTTCTAGCAACAACGCAGAAACCGGCCCAGATTCGGATGGAATTAGCACAGAGAGAGTCCAGAGTACGTTAGGTTCAGAATCTAGACGCCCTGGGTTTTTGCGCAGAGCCACACTGGTAATTTTCAATGCTGCAGGAAGGGCGGATAATCCACCAGCTCCCACTGATGCTGAGAATGCCCAAAGAGACACTGCATCGAGAACCAACAACTCACGAATTAGACCAATGACCAGAAATTTCCAGAATTTTCTTAGAAGATCGCGAAGGCTCCGTGAATCTGATCTGACGGGTGCATCCTCGTTGTTTACATCGGGGGTGGCCAGCAGAAGAACGCCCAATGGTGTACGTACCCATGCTTCCGATAGTTCTTCCCTGGGAGATTTTTTCGATAGTCTTCGATTCTTGTACGCAGATAGCCGAACAGACAGGGAAGACCGGGACGAGACCCGCGAGGAACACGAAGCATCAGGTGAGTCATGATGCAGATTGTACTAACGTCGAAAATAATCTCATTACGCAGATGAAGATGGAACAGAGTTAGTCAGATTGACGAAGCATGAAAGAAAGAACCAAATTGAGGTCATGTGTTGCATTTTCTTTAAAATGACCAAGACTGTGACGGAGTTTAACTGCAAGCTTGAAGCAAAGTGATAAATATCTGTAAACACTAACCTGCTCTGGATCGCTGCAGATTATTTGAAGTTCCAAACGCATTGACATTCGCAGGGTATCAGTGCAAGCGTTTCCTTACGCCCCTGGTTCACTAAAACAATCTTACCTCATGATATTTATAGATTACAAGGGCACGAGAGCAGCACTCTCTGACGCCCCAAGCAAATGCTAAGGGCTAGACTCCATCAGCTGATAATGTACATAACTACGCAACTAAGTCTGCGCTTCTAGCTCCTCCTTCTCCAATTTGTCTGCTTTCTTCTGAACCTTTTGCGCCCTGACACTGTCACGTCTCTCCATACCTTCCTTGATCTTACGCAACCTTCTTTCCTCTTTGGATTCGGTCGTTACATGGGCGGGCACTTGCATACTGGCGACCGCTTTCTCCAACTTCTCCAACTTCCGGAAGTTCTCAGCAAACCGATCGGCCGAAAGTTTCGTGAGCAACTCAAGGTATGGCTCTGATACTATGGCCATGATTTTGTCATCACAGAGATAGGCTATTGGGACGTCTAACTTCATCAGCGTGCGTATACCGACAACTAGATTGGAGCCTATGCCAGACTCTCGGAAGCCACAAGCCATCGCCGTGGAAAATAGTAAGCACGCTGAGGCAAAATCACGGCATTTAACATGAAGGATCAAGGGCTCGAATTTGAAAAGCACGTATCGCGTTACATCAGGCGATGCTAGACCAGGCGCCAGCTCGGCCTGCATTGTGTAGCAAAGGTCTAGCGACTTGTGCCAGTGGGTCAAATCTGAAGGCTCATGGGTCACAAAAAGCCACCTTCCTTCGTTGCCTTTGGCCCCAATTTGAGCGGCTGTTTTTTTGCCCTCCAAAAAAACTGAGACTCGACCTGAGCACAGGGAAGTAGTGACCATGTTTGGAGAAGCATTGATGATGTTCATGATCGGCAAGCATCGGCGATCGATTGTTCCTTTAGGGGAAACATCAGGCGTCTCCGCCGAGTTGGCACGAATATCTGCCAAAATGACGGCTTTTTTCTGGTCGAAAGCGTTCATAGTTGGGGCTGGCATGGGACGCGATCTTGGTTTACTTGCGCCTACATGCAGGCGGGTTGAATGTGGGGTGTAACGAAGTACCGGGAACGGGCGTTGATGCGTCTTGGCTAGTAGACATGATGCCTCGCCTTTTCAACAGTGGACGGCAAAACTTGGAGGAGGTTCCAGGGGATAAGGACCCCGTCCACATGATGGCGCGTCACCTACTGAAGAGTAATTGAGGCATCTGTGGGGGAGAGCGAGCTCCCAACACCAGAACGATTACATTCTACAATGAGACTAATCTTAATGGACTAATCTCAATGGACTAATCTCAATGGACTAATCTCAATGGACTAATCTTAATGGACTAATCTTAATGGACTAATCTCAATGGACTAATCTTAATGGACTAATCTTAATGGACTAATCTTAATGGACTAATCTCAATGGACTAATCTTAATGGACTAATCTTGATGGACTAATCTTAATGGACTAATCCTAGTGGACTGATCCTAATGGTAAATCATTTACCAAGATTTGACGCGAAGCCGACCTCAACTTCTCGAATTGCGCAAGCCCGCATACGCATGGCCCTTTTTCTCATCCATCCCTGTAGTGATGTGCGGAATCTCGCTCTGGTTTGCGCGCTATCAAATGTGGAGAGGTCATTCAGAAAGGTCCTGGTATGGATAGCTACAGAAAGGAATATGCATGGGTACTATGCTGACCAAATTTTACACTCTATCATTCACCCTTACCTTTCTTTTTTTCGAGCCGTCTCCTTGGGATAGATAATGTACCGTGGGACGCGGAGGGTATTTTGGCCGTCTCGAGGCAAGAATAGCCGAGTCTTCATCTTGCGAGTGTGTGCCCACTGAAAGATACATCTAACCCCTAATTTACCCCCTTGATCTAGGAAAAGCCAACTAATCCCTAAGTACAGTACTAAAGAATATAAAAGACATTTAACAAGTATCAGCTCACCCTTTCGGTCACCGCAGCTTAGTCAATACTCTTAAGACCTGTTATTTATTAGTAAGGTTCGGAAAAAGTACTTGATTACTGGCTTAACTCAAGCGGCCCCTAATCAAAACTTCATGAACATTGAACGCCTCTGTATTAGTGCCTTCCCGAAAATCTGTAAGTGACTAGTGTAGCGATTGGTGCGGCACTTGATGGTAGATAGCAGTTTCAAAGCAGTGTCTGTGACAAACAGCTAGTCTCTAGTACATGGCCAGAAGCTTAAAACAAGTACCAGTTACTGTATCCAGTGCCTAAAGCTTCTATTATGATACATAATATTTAGGACATTGTCTAGTGTACACTATGGGTTAACGTACCAGAGTATACCTTAGTGCCGGTACCAAATAAGGTATTATTATTTCTATAATATATTCATTCATCAATGCAATATAGATTTAGGATATCACGGACTACGCAATCAGGTTCACCATGATTGGAACCCGATGGTTTTTTTCAAGTCTTGAAGGCTGAATATTCTTTAAAGGCTCGAACATCCGGCCAAGGCGTTTGCGGTGCCTCTTGGTAAAATGATAGGGCTGAGTATTCGTCGTCCTGTCAAAAAGATGACATTGAATCTTGAATAACTAGGCGAATCAAATTTTACAATGAAGACGACGAGTTCAAAGAGACACGTCTAAGGTCAAAAGAAAGAAAGTCAGAAAAAAGATCGAATTGTCAAATTATGGTCTATGTCCTTCGTGGGTACCGTTATTGCCAGGTGAAAAATCACAGGCTAGCGAGCCAAGCATTGCACACTTCCAAGAAGCAAACACCATATTCAATGCATTTTATCCCCAAATCCCGATGCTTCAACAGAAGCCGCGGAACACCAGTTTCACGGAATCTCGGCAAACCCAAAGCTTTCTCTGTTTTGCGATTTTAAATTGATTGGGTCATTTCGGCGTGAATGACAAAAAATCCAAACGTAAGGCAACGGAATGAAAAGTTTAAAAAGAGAGAGATAGAAACAGATGAATTTCATTGGATAATCATATAAGTAAAGTTCCGCTGTTTGTATGAAAATTACCGTAAAATAAGTTGTACAGTGTCCCGCATTTTGACGTATTCAATGGGACCAACCAAGAGCGAGCATCCTTCGCTGATGTTTATCAAGAAAAGCCCTAGGTGGTCAAAGACTTGGTATTTCGACAAACTGCGCCTCCAAGAGGATACTATAACGCCTTTACATTACAAGCGTTATCCGAAAACATGTGTTCGATCAGCATGCTGGACCAGAACTTACACCAAATGGTGCTGCTGATCAAGCAGCCTGGCTTCGCTTTACATGAGTTGCCTAGAGAGAGAGAGATATTCGATTACAGCCTAGTATACTGATGATTATGAAATATTTGCCCTTCGAATTATAAATCGCTCTCATAAAAGTGCTTCAATTGTCTTGAAGAGTCACTGATACATCCGCAAATGTTCACACTAAAGTGAGTTGCCTGAACTTAGAGCCCGGTCATCATTTTGCCTCATCATAATTAGTCTCCACAAAAACCTGCTTCATCTCAACGCTTCGACCAATTTCTTCTCCTCGTTATCGTCAAAGTCAAACAAAGCCTTGAGAACTGGAAGCAATTGCAGGCGCTGGTCCTTATGCTCTAAGAATCCCACCAAAACGTTCTTCATATATGCAGTGTTGGCTTTTGGCTGGGGATCGTGTTCCACATCCACAGTTTTTGGCGTGGCAGCCGGACTCTGCTGCTGGTACTTCTCTTTCATAGCGCGGTATTGCTGCGTAACGTGCTTGTAGTTCTGTGATAATCTTTCGAATTTCAAGTTGGACTCATCGTTCAACCTCTTCAAGATGGTGTTGGACTTCTCAAGCTCCGCGGTTCTTTTGGTACATGTACTCAAGGCGGCCCTCATGTCATCGATGGTGATCTCTAACTCCTGGGCTTTTTGTGTCTCATCAGTCGTGAGTTGGTGCGTTGAAGTCTCTGCTTTGGCCCGTAATTCATCATAGCTCGTTTTCAAATCGGCAATACGCTTCGAGGCCCTCTCACACGCATCCTTTAGCTCGTCGATTTCCCGCTGCCGCTTCTTCAAAACCATCTGATGCTCGGCCTCTAGCTCGGACTTTTCGTCACCCAAAACCCTCATTTCATTTCGCAATTCCCCATATTTGTTCTTGTACTCCTCCTCGTTGTCCATTATCATTCGCCTTAATGTAAAGCTTTCTCTGGTGCGCTCCTGAAGAAGATTTCTGGCTTCCGCCAACTCCTCCTCCAAAGTATCGATTTTGGCCTGGGTCTCTTTCGCCTCCATTGCCAATTCCCCATATTGATGCTTGATCTCTTGAACCTCATCAGAGGCACTGACTTTAGTTCGAGACAAATTTTCATGCTTGAGCTTCAAGTTCTCAAGCTCCGTCACCACCTTTTGCTTCTCAATTTGAAGATTAGAGATTTCTTTGGTCAAGAGATTCGCCTTCTCGGTACTGGCCTCGTTCCTTTGGATTGAGACTTTGCTCTCTTCTTTGAGTGACTCATTAGACTTACGCAAGTCATCGAGGTTGGCCGTAAGCGTGGAAATTTGGTCATTCAATGAATCTCTCTCGGTGTTCTTTTTGTTCAAGTCCTCTTTCAACTCTTTAAGCTGCTCATCTTTGTGTGTGATAGACGACTGCAAGGAAGCGATTTCAAGTTTGAGAGCAGAGTCTATGGATTTGTGCTGGTTGAGTTCGTTCAAACGCACATCTAACTTCTCTTTCTCGTTCTTCAATACCTCATTGGCTTTTTCCGACGAGTCCAATGTCTGTTTACATTTCTTTAACCTCTCCTCTAGTGAAATTGACTCCCTTTTCAGGACTTGAATTTCTTCCTCTAAAAGTTTTATCTTTTCCGATGCAGTTGTTGCCTCTTCCTGAGAGGCATTGGCTTGATTTTTGATTTCCGCAAGCTCATTATTAGTGCTTTCAAGTTTTTGCTCCGCAGATGAGAGCTTCTTACGTACATCCCGGAGTTCCACCCGTGATTTCCTTTGAGAAGCCTCAGTCTCAGAAGCATTTTCTAGTTTTGTAGTTTGTAGTTGTTTCTCCAAAGAGCTCACCAAATTTTCCAAAGTCTCAATCTTTTCGGTGGCCACAGCGCTTTCATTAGACTCACGCTCGTCTTCACTCTCTTTTAGTCTCTTACATTTCAATTCCATCTCTTTGAGTTCATCTTTAGCGGCTAAAAATTCGTTTCCAACTTCTTTTAGCAGTTCTCTGACACTTTCGAGATCACTGTTCTTATTTTCGAGTGCTTTTTTTGCATCTCTCAACTCTTCAACAAGATTGCATTGAGATTTTTCCAACCTCTCTATTTGTTCCGACTCCTTCTGTAATGATAGTTCTAATCTTTTTACCTCAGCTTGCTTTTGCTCTAATTCCAAGCTTAAGGCTGATGTTTCTTTCGAAACATCTTTCTCATTTTCTAACAGCCTTTCATGATTATCACCATCTATCTTTTTAACCTCCACAGTTTTTACCGAATTTGACAACTTTTCATCCTCAAAATTCTTCTCTGGAATACTTGGGGAAAGCTCGGTTGTACTGCTTCCTGCTAACGCAATACTATCTTGGGACTTAGAATTATGATCCTGAGAAAATTCAGCAGACTCTGGGAGAATTTCAGAAAGTCCGAGGCTTTTGGCTTTCGCGTACTGCTTTTCTAAGTCTTGAAGTTTCTCTTCCAAATTTCTAGATATGTTCTCCAAACCCTCAGATTTCATCTCCAAGTCTTTAGATTTCTGCTTCAAATACTCTGATTTCTCCGAGTCTTCGCAATTCATCAACTCT
The DNA here is from genome assembly GCA_009756565.1 of Metschnikowia sp. UWOPS 03-167b3. Taxonomy (NCBI): domain Eukaryota; kingdom Fungi; phylum Ascomycota; class Pichiomycetes; order Serinales; family Metschnikowiaceae; genus Metschnikowia; species Metschnikowia sp. UWOPS 03-167b3. Next base: position 151,623 of record WFIV01000025.1, on the reverse strand, counting down.
TTCTTTATATCAGTCACTTGTGTCTTCAATTCGCGAATCTCTGCGGCACATTTCGAGACTGAGATGTTCAGTTCTATTCTTAGGCTTTCGGAAGAGGCAGTCAAAGTTCGAAGCTCTTCTTCACGAGTTTTCGAATCCAGAGGAATAGTTTGAAGCTCACCGAACCTCGCGGCGTTGTTAGCCCCTATGATTGACGGTCCCTGAATACTCATGGGGGCTTCTGCGTTTTTTGCAGCCTCTTTGGTTGTTGCGAGCTCTTCTTCTACAGAAGAGCATTTGGACTTTAGACTCAGAAGATCAAATTCCAATTTGTTCACTTTTTCCACAGCTTCATCTGCTCTCTGAGATTCCGTGGCCAATTTTGATTTCAACAGGTCCACTTCCAGTAGAAGCCCTTGGTTTTCCCCAGAAAGGCTGTCATCGGCGCCGTCCTCTTGCTCTGCCCCTTTAGAGTCAACTTTTAGGCTTTCGATTCTTGCTAAAAGCTCTGAATTCGTTTGCTTCTCTGCTTCATACATACTCTGAACTTTCTTGAGTTCGGAGGCACCACTCGAGTCAGGGGTTCCAGAATGCGCCATCTCGGATTTCATTTGTTCTTGAAGATCTGCCACCTGCGCTGCACTTTCTCCCAACCTTTGTTCGGCATACTTTAGAGTCTTTTGCGCATCGCTATAATTCTTGGCCAAATCAGCATTTTCCTTAGTCAAGCGGGAGTTTTCCCCCACGCATTTCCGTAATTCCTCATTCAGTAGCTTGGCCTTCTCGGTGAGGCCCTTCAAGAATTCGATTAAAAGCTCCACATCGCTTATCGAGGAAACAGGAGTGTATTCACTCAATACATGCTCGAAGGTGACTATTAGCTCATTTTTGCGCTTTTCTGTCTTGTAAGCATCCAAAAGAACAGGATACTTTTCCTCATACTTGAGAAATTTCTTCAATTTGGCTCGCACCTGAGGCGTTACCTCTTCCAAGTCGATATCCTGGAAGGGGGGATTGGAACTGCTACTTGCCCCGAGTTTACTCGTGCGTTGTTCGGCAGATCCATTTTGTTGTTTGTCGTTTGATTTCTCGTTTGATTCGTTTGATATCTTCGATTTCTCATTCGGTTTCTCATTTGAGACCTCGTTGGCTACCGATGCTCCGTTGGCCGCAATCTCTGCTGCCTCTTCAGTGTTCAGAGTACCGGCATCCTCTTCCCTTTCGTTATCCTCTTCGTTGACAGCCTCATCCAGCGGCTGTATTAGCTCGAGGACTGACGGCGTTTTTGACTTGAGAACTCCCAGGGACCCCTTCAATCGGGCGATTTGCTCAGTACTTTTATTAGCCGGCTCAGAATGTTGGATTTCATTGAAACTCTTGGCCACATCCTCGGAAAAAGATTTGAGTTTGTTGAACATTGGGTGGGTCATGAGTGTTAAGTCCGTCAACGCCGATATAGTGCGCAAGTGTATGCAGGCACACAGGCTAGAGTATCGGAACTTCTATTCGTTATTTAGTATTTGTGTGATCTTTGATCAAGTTATGACAAAATACAGTAATACCTAATTTCATTACTCAATGTAGGACCGAATGGTTTCTGCGTTATCCGGACCAGTGTCCTTTGAAATTGCGGCCTTCTAATTAGGAACGGCCTTCTACTTAGGAACGGCCTTCATCTCAACTGTGATGATTCCTCGTACTTGATTTTGCATCAGGAACAGGTCCGCGTCGTGCTGGAATCTTAAATATGGTCACTTTGCTCACTCTCTGAGTATCTTGCGGAATTAGGCGGGCGGCGCGAGACGACCGATTGGGATGCAGGGACCGCTATTTTCTTGTGTTCAGTCGGCATCGGGACTTATCGCGTGGTCATGGCATGAGGAAAGGTTTTGGGCCCTATAGGCGTGTAGACTGATCTGCTGGGCTCTTCACGGGGCTCGATATTTAACGATAACTGGTATTGTTCTTCGATCGATGGACATTTGTCGAACCACAATTCAATGAAGGTTTGGATTTCGGGCACTGTTGCGAAGTTATAGCCCACTTGCTTGAAGTGGTCGATGCCCAAGACAATATTCACTGTTTTGGTTCGCTTGGCGAAATTGAGCATCCGCGACCGATTCATCAAGTGATCCGAGTTTCCATGAAAGATAAACGTGAGGTCCGATAAGTACATTCCGAAAAACGGCACACACGGTTCAGAGCCCACAAACTTAAGCATGTCTCTATACTCGTTAAAGTTTCGGCTCAGGTTCATCAACTTGTTCATATGCTGCAATCGTGTGAGGGTATCTTTAGTCACAAATGTCCACGTCCTTTTCAACCTATGAATAGGCGACGAGTACAACGCCGAAATGATGGCCGTCATAGAGGAGAAGTTGTTGAATTGCCGGCATTTTTCAGCCACCAGCACGAAATACCGGATTACCTGCACTCGCTTGCGAGGATCGTCTTTCCTCAAGATTGAGTACGCCACAAAATTCGTCAATTGGTTTGAAGCCTTGATGAAGGTGGCAATACTGGAAACCGGCTCATTAAGCCCCAGCTTTTTGCCCCACACTTTGCTAATGCATGAATGCTTGGAGATGTTGCAATAGATCTTGAACTCTCGGATAGTGAGCTGCCGTGCAAGTTCGACATACTCAATATCCATCAATCTCATTTTTCTCAACGTAAAACCTTTGAATAAAGGCGCCGGAACCTTGCCCTCCATTACCTTCACCTCTAATTTTTGTTTCAGCGGATCGACCCCATCAAGCAACGCCTTCACACTCTCAATTATTACCTTGCTCATGGGAAAAGCCTGTACTTCAGGAGTTCCGAGAAACTTCAACCACCTCTTCAAAACGGGCACAGATCTATATGAGCTGCACCAGTACTTTTCGGCGAGAAGTCTCATGACATTCAATACACGGGACCGCACGCGGCTCTGCTTCAATTTCTTCCACGTCAAGTACTCCTCATAGCTCAATCCTTCGGGCGCCTCGATGTTGAACCTTTGAACAAGCATATGGATTAGTTCCGAAAAGGGAAGTATTGTGGCAAAAATTATCAAAAACACAGAATTAAAGGAAGTATCCACGGATTCGTGGTAAGTCAAATGTGCCACTAAAGCCTCTTTTGTGCCACCTTTGATACTGCCGTTCATATCTAAGAGCAAATCGAACTCGTCATCTCCTTCAAGAAACCAAGGAGTATCTTCGTTTTTTTGTTTTCCACTGATGTAGTGGTTCCCTATATCCTCGGGCTTGACTCCGGCTGAGGTGTTGTTGCGCTCTGCGACAATCAAGTCCACGCTGAAATCGTCATGCATAACTCTGGTTGAATAGTTGATTATGGACTCCCTTTCTTCAATCAAGATGCGAAGCGATGCCAATATGTCTTTGCGTAAATTGGTTCCTTTAATCAAAAGATCCGCCAAGGCATGGTCCTGACTGAATGAGATCCTATCTTGGGCGTTTCTCTTGTTTTGATTAAACAAAATATTGCTAATGAAGATGGCAGACTTTTCAAGCGAGTCCTTCATAGCTTCTCGCGCGTACAAAACAGCTTCGTCGTCTTTCATGACAGAAAAGGAGTCAGGGTCTTCAAGCGTGAGGGACTGAGAGTATGTTATGATCTTCGCCAGGTTTTCATGTAGCAGTTGTTTATACTGAAAAAACTCAAGAACTGCAGGGTAGTCGAAAGTTAAACCTGCAGTTTCGGGGACATCAGTGAGCAGACGATCTTCCGACACGTCGACAGAGGAGTTCCGCCGAATGAGACAGAATACAGTGAAGTCCAACAGCTCCAAAGAATCCACCAAAATGCTCACATGGTGAAGGTATTTGTACATAAGCTGAAGTATCCGCTCATTCCTCTGAGTTTTCAACGTTTCGTTATAGTACAAATGCTGTTTTTCAGGGCTGAGGAGACCAAGAACTTTCTCGCTCAAAGATTCAAGTTCGCCCGTCGCAACTTCACACCGCTCTAAGGCAGTGCTATCAATTACAAGCTTCGAATGATACTTGTTCTTGAGTTGATCACCACTGGCATTTAGAAACGGATGGACTGCACCGAAAAAAGGATTGCACCAATTTCCACCATTAAACTCATTAGTTATAAAGCGGGGGTACACCTGCGGCAAAATATTGTAGCGCTCTTGACCAATGTCATTTGAATTCTCAGAACCATCATAATCTTTCAGCAGAACCATCTTATTGGCGGAGAGCGATAAGAATATTTGTGTTAGCCTATTGAATTTCGACTTGATCACTCCGATGTCTTTTTTGATGCTTTCCAAATAGGGAATAGATTCATTAATTATCAGCTGCGAAGGATTCTGCACAGTGCTTCCTCCACCGGTCGTGCCGTCAGAATTGAAAGACGAAACATAGCTTCCTTGAGCGGTTGAGCTAGTTGATTTGTTGAGGCCATAGATATCAAAATTAGCGTACTCCTCGCCCGCGTCTGCATAGTGCATCACGCTCAAATGCAACAAGCTGTTGATGTACATCTGTGAAAATGCCTCGGATAATCTTCTTAACTTATGCCGGATGGATTTCTCAAATTTAGACCCCGAAAAATCGCTTTGGGTTAGGCGTGCCGCGGTCATGACGATGGAAATGATTTTGGTGAGCGTGGACAAATGCATGGTGAAGAGTTGAGTGCTGGACTCTTTGAGAGCTTTCCAGGTGAGTTTCAAAATCTGATCAAATTTCTCATCTAATTCGGTCCAATAGCTCAAATCCAGAAATTGTTTGTAGAAAAACCCAGGCATGCTGAAAAAGGGTTGATCAAAGTTATGATACGATGAAGCACTCGACTGGGATATTGTGCTTGAACTCGAATGTTTTCTGGGCTCGTAAGATTTTGCCAAGGATGAAGTTCTAGAATTAGAGGTGCTTGTAGTAATTGTCGGAAACAGTTTTGTCACCATACAGTAATCATCTATAGCCGCTTTAGACGGAACACTCATTTTCATATCGTGTAAATCACTTTCCGGCACCATTGGGGATAAGGGCAAGCGACTGCAGTAGATGTTCAAAGTTTCACAGTAGTAAGCAAGATCTCCATTATCCGTGAGGCGAGGAATCCAGATAACATTCTTTTGTTCAATTTCTTTGAGTTCAGCCAACTTTGCCTCCACCTCTTCTAGCGGGAGTAGCTGGATTTTGTCAACATCGAGGTCATTCGTAGCAAAAGAAGCGCTGCTCGAGTACTCCAAGGATATAGTGGAAGCAAACGATGGCTGGTGTACTGGGTTTGATAAGGGGGGATCTAGGGGATACTTCAGCTCATTGAGTCGCAATGGAGTCTTTGATTCATTTGACACCGGCCCCGTATCAGACAGCGCAAAACTAACCACAGAATTCTTTCTGGTATTGGAAGAAGAGTCGCGAGGGAAATCCAGGCTCAAAGGTGATTTTTGAAGCAAGCTTGTGAACTGGGGAATGAGAACATTAGCTGCCGTATTGGCTGCAGTTATGGAGTCAATTTCTTTGTTTGATTGTAGCTTACTAAGTACTGGCTGCACATAATTAACAGAACGAACGTAGTTTTCCGGGAACCAGCCCCGCAAAACCTCTGCTTTTTGGTTCACTAATACACCATCCCACCAGCCACTTTCGTGTTTGGAAAGCACGTAAACTGTATCTCCAAGATCTAGGGAAAGATGCGATGGCTGTGTGCCTGGGAAGTCGTAAAGGGCAATCACGGTATCTAGGCAATTAATGGAGTCTTCGAGAGAAGCGTACGAATCAGCGTGAGGGACAACATATTCTGGGGGGATATCGTCACTAGACATGTTGGCTTCTAAGGATGCAATGGAAGAGGTTGATTCATGGAAAAGAATCTATGAGTCAGCGGTAGATTGGAATCTAGGGGAAGGTGCGGCCACCGGCGGCGGATGTGTGAACAAGCTGGAGTGGATGTAAAATGGTTTAGTGGTTCCAGGAGAAGCGCCGACGGTCCGGAAAAAATGGTATGCAGGGAATACACAAAAAGCTGCTGATTGGAAAGATTTGGAGGCCTGCAAATCCACAACACAGATGAGCTCTGACGTTCGACCACTGTCTTCAGGATGTAAGTGGAACAGAGCGCGAGAGATTTTCGCAAGTGGTCACGGAGTAATGTGCAGGATACACACAATCCCAGCGATTTTCAATTAAGATAAAGGGGTAATTCGGGTGTTTCAGGAAGGTTTAAATGGGCTGGATCTGCATTCTCGACTTTGCTTCAGCAGTGCGATCTACGGCAGCCAATCAAGCGCTAGAAACAGAGGTAGACATAGTGGGCGAGAGTAAAACAAACACGAGACACACTCTGAAACACAGTATTGCCGTTAAACGGCGTCTAGAGGGTGAGGAGCAGGAGCGCATACTTGGTCTCAACGCATCCTTCCGGCAGGAATAGAGTGCCGTGCCGAGGACGCCGACACATCGAAGAACGTTTCGCACAATGCAGAGAAACTTGGAGTTCCTTGCATAATACGCCAGTCAGTAAGACAATAGATTAAGCGGTACAAATGACCGAGCGGGCAAGGTACAGGATACGAACATCCAGATACGAGAGGTCCGGGGGCGCGATAGTGCCTCGAAATACGCGTGCCGCAGTCGAGGTGTACGGGTATATAGTGGGCTTCTAAGGTGTGTATACAGCTGCACGCGATCTCCGCAGTAAAGACCTACGTACCTTACTATACGCTGAGCTCAATCCAGATAAGCTCCAGGTAGTGCTGCAAATAAAGCAAGAGCTAGCTTGGCACAGGTTTGCCCAAAAAGAAATCACCACTTTTTCAAAGACACGCCAAGTCCATTGTCCATTATGTCGCTTTTCTTCAAAACACCCCTTGATATTGAGATTCGATTATCGGAAGAAGCCGTCCGTAAGTGCACGGACACGAAAACTCCGCAAGGGAGAACCGAATCCGTTCCCATTTTCAAGGATGGTGAATCTGTGAAGGGGGAAGTCACGGTACGGCTTAAGGAGGGCAAAACCCTAGAGCACATGGGCGTGAAAGTGCAGCTTCTCGGAACCATCCACTCGAATTTAGACGCCATCACCAACTCGGACTTTCTCTCGTTAGCCACGGAGTTGGCGTCTCCAGGGCTAATGACACATTCAGAGACGTTTCCCTTCGAATTCCGCAATGTTGAGAAGCAGTATGAGTCGTACCACGGCAAAAACGTCAGTCTACGCTATTACATACGAGTGGTGGTGTCACGCAAAGGGAAGCTGGAGATTCTGCGGGAGAAAGAACTCTGGGTGTTCCAAACTTTGGCGCGAGAGTCATCGGAGCAGAATGGATCAGAGGAACCACAAAATCAGTTGAGTCAAACCGAGGGCAATGTACGTGGCGAGGGCCGAGGGAAACAGGCGAGAAACCAAGGGAGGATAGATGGCACTACTGACGGGGACGACTACGATGGGTCAGTCGTGGCCACGAGCTCGGTAAAAATGGATGTTGGAATCGAGCATTGCTTGCACATTGAGTTTGAATACCTGAAACTGCGTTTTTCTCTTAAAGAGGTGATTGTGGGCCGGATTTTCTTTCTTCTCGTGCGGCTTAAAATCAAGCACATGGAGATATCCTTAATCCGCAGAGAAACAGTGGGCTCTCCACCATACCAAGTGGTGGACAGCGAGACACTAGTGAAATTCGAGATAATGGACGGCGCTCCGGTAAAGGGCGAGAGCATCCCTATTCGTCTTTTCTTGGGGGGCTACAACTTGACGCCCACCTTCAAAGATGTCAACAAAAAATTCTCCACCAGAACCTATTTGTCGTTGGTATTAATTGACGAGGATGCGCGCCGCTACTTCAAACAAAGTGAGATTATCCTCTACCGTGAAGAATAGAGAATCTAAGTTCTTCAAGAATCTAAGTTGTTCAAGCATGCCAATGTGAGAGAGTCGAAGATCCAGTGAGTATGAAGATGGACAAGTGTGAAGGAGGAACGAGAGAGCAAAACACGAAGATGAAAATTGCGGAGGTGAGAGAGTAAGGTCGGGAAAATGAAGCGAAAATGGCTTATGACTAATGAATATATTCGAAATAGCAGAGCCACCACTAAGTTCATCTCTGGAGAGCTGTCGGAGTGCAACGTAAGATGGGGTTGCATTTCATGCAGACCGTGTAATCCTTGGCTGATGTAACCAGCAAACAGATGGAATTCGAGACCGAAACAGATGAAATCTGTGGCGAAGGCAGATGAAATTTGTGGCGAAGAGCTACCCGTTAGTTCTCTGGTCTGGTTCAGGACATCAGGGTGTAGTGCGGATATCGACTACTTGATATCCGCGATACATACATCTTTTCATTCCTAGTCCCACACACAACTTCTCCATATCGGATTGAGTGCTGTAAAGATTCTAAGATAGACGCAGCGGTCACACACTTCCTGTCTAGACGCACCCGCTTGTCAGTGTGACCATGTCGCTGCTACGAAGTGACGACCAGAAGGCCACGACGCAGTCTGTGTCGCTTTCCAGTGCCGGTATTCGAGCGCTTATATACCAGATCTCGGCGATCTACCTCAGGACGCCAATCAAGCTCTTCAAACCGTCTCGATTCGATTATATGGTGTATGTAAGGGAGCAGGCCAATCGGCACTTTGGGCTCCCGTTTAAGCCATACAAGTTCTACACGCATTCGAGTTTGGCTATGCTCATAAACGTGACCAAAAGGGAGGGCTGGCGCTTTATACCGGACCATTTATTGCCTCCACTTCTAGCCAATTCGGCCACGGGGTTTATCTTGTACGGGACGTACTTGACCACATTGAACGTTCTTGACCAGCGGCGCCATGCAACGAGTGTGCCGAGGGTGAGCCACGAGGGCCACAGAACGGTGCGAGAATCTAATTTGAATGGCCGAGCCCAGGAAGAGTCTTGCGAACTGGGGGATCAGAAAGGGTCATGCGGACCGGAGGATCAGAAAGAGGACGGAGTAGTGCATAAAGATCAGAGGAGTCGATTACATGAAGACAGGAGGAAAGAACAGCTTCATGAAAACACCCATGCGCACAAACTACTGCAACAAGAAAATGCGTTGTACGAGGAGAAACTACGCCAGGACGATTTGCTGCAGGAAGATTCGCATAACAATGGATCAGAGGACAAAAAGCAAATGTACCCATCGAGCGAAGCAACAGCTCCAAAGGAGCAATTTCAACAAGATTCGCATTGTTCCGACAGACCGCAATCGGGAGAAAAGACCCAACCGGAGTTCAAAGTCAAGGGCTACTCCGCCGTGGACACGTGGAAAGCAGGATTCATTGCAGGCGCAGTCCAGTCGTTGGTGGCCGCGCCCATCGACGCTATCTACTCCCGTCTGTCGACCGCAGAACTCTTGTCAGGGAAGCACGAGAACTTATGGAAGTACGGAGCCCACAAACTCAAGGAAATTGGACTCGTGGGCGTGTTCGCTGGCTACGCCTTCTCGCTAGTCAAGGAGAGCTTTGGGTTTGCGTTTTACTTCTCCACATTCGAGGTGGTGAAGACCGAGGGCTACAACGTCACGTATCGCGTCATTTCTGCGTTCCGCAACTTCACGTCGGCGGTGAGAGAGAAGTTCGTGTACTTCAGTGGGGCGGCGGCGCCAAAGGTAAACCCGGAAATGGTCCGCTTGGAGCAGGCCCGGCTGACGCGGGTCTTACGTTACACCTTCATCTTGCTAGCGGGGGCCTCGGCTGCACTCACGCTCTTGTCAGTGCAATACCCGCTTCTGAAACTCCAGAAAACACATTTGCATCGCCTCGAGGCTCTAGACATCTACAACCTGTCCAAACCACCTGCTCACAGTAGGCCCTTTATCAAGCTTTACTACAACTCATACCGTGACACTTTGCATTATGTGCAGAACATGCGTCGAAAGTCCCAGTTATCATGGATGCAGCTTGCATACAAGGGCTTTGGCCGGAACGCTTTGACCACCATACCTGCCACGTCGGTGGGGCTTTTAGTGTTTGAGATCATGCGCACCCGGGTAGCTGACTCCGTGGACGTGTTGGAGTTGTAGCCCGCGTATTGGAACTGAATTGCCCCGGCATTTGACATTGTAGCTGCCCGGAATTTGACGTTGTAGCTGCCCGGAATTTGACGTTGTAGCTGCTTACCGTTTATTCAGGAGTGGGTTGGTGATTGTGCATCTGGTTATGAAAAGAGAAATTACTCGAGGCATAATATCGATAGATTGTACCTTTGGCAAAAGATGCACATTGAATGAGCCTTTTCTGAAGAGGCTAGAATCAGGAAGCAGACTAGAAGCAGACGCTGCCAAAACTTACTGCTCAGACTGGTACATCACGAGCTTAGACACTAACAACCCCCACATCTGAACAAAAGTACCTAGAGACGACTCTGGTAGGCGTCCCAGCCGGCCTTTCTGTAGCGCTCGCCCTCCACCTTCGGATCTCTGCCTTTCCCAAAAAGACCCCGGCCAACGATGATGACGTCGGTGCCCGTGGATACCACCTCTTGCACCGTGCGGTACTGCTGGCCCAAGGCGTCACCCTTGTCATCCAAACCAACGCCTGGGGTCATGATCAACCAGTCGATTCCTGCATCAGCACCGCCCATGTCTCTCTGTGCAATGAAGCCAATGACGAACTCGTCACTCTTGGCTATCTCCACGGTCTGCTTAGTGTATTCGCCATAAGCAAGGGACCCTTTACTTGAAAGCTCGGCCAACATCAAAAGGCCGCGGGGTTCGCTCGTGGTCTCTTTGGCTGCTTCTTTCAAGCCCTGGACAATCCCGGCTCCCGTGACGCCGTGGCAGTTGGTGATATCGGCCCACTTGGCAATGTGATAGACGCCCCCTGCATACTGCTTCTTGACCGTGTTTCCGATGTCGGCGAACTTCCTGTCCTCGAAAATCATGAAGTTGTGCTTTTTCGAAAGCTCCAATAGCGGTTCGATGGTGCCCTCATACGAAAAGTCCTCGATGATGTCGATGTGGGTCTTCACAAGGCAGATGTATGGCCCCAACTGGTCAACGAGTCCCAACAACTCTGCGGTGGTGCTGACGTCTACAGAAGCGCACAAGTTGGACTGCTTCTGCTCCATGAGTTCCAAAAGACGGGCAGCAACGGGCGATGCATGGGCACGTGCTCTTTCAGCGTAGGAAGGCATTGGCGCAGAGCCTTCGCAGATTGGTGAGGAAGTGGGCCTCCGTCACGTGCCTCTCCATCACGCCGGTTACCTCATCACTTCTTTAATTCCTAGTACATTCGCTATTTTCGTTCTACCTTGCCCCATTCATTCAGATAGTCTATTTGCTCTCGTCTATAGCACTCATTGCAAAACAGGCATCGCGTGTGCATCGAGTGTGTGGCCATTACTCACGGTAGTGACTGTCTCAACTTTCAAGTGTTTGTTTGATTGATTCTTTGTTCTCTTCATGCTCGGTCAAATTCTCTGGTATAACCAGATTTTCTGACACGGGCAGATTCTCCTCCTTTTTCACATTCTCACTCAAATCATTTTCTTGGTGAACTAATTCCTTGTCTTCATCCTCCTGCACAGTCACATTCTGCACATTCTGCTCTTGAACGTTTGGTTTCACAAGTTCTTTTTCCTCTGGCTTGACAAGATCTTGGAGCTCTGTTGCCAAGGCTGGAAACATTTTCCCGAGCGAATCCCAAGTTGTTGTCCAGAACTCGTCTGGGAAAGACGACTCGTCTCTCAAAACAAGAATCATATTCTTCAACACCTCCAAGCTAGGCTCCTTGATAACTGGCGACCTCCGGTTCAAAATAACAAAGTGGTCCATGATACCCACCCACGTATCCATTATCGAATGGATACTCTGGTGAAATTGTAGCATTGCTTTGCTGACAAGAGTCAACACTTGTAGATGGGTTTCTGGAAAGCCATCACCGTCCGTTCGGATCACCTCATCCTTCTCAAGTTCTGCCAATAATGGGAATAATCCGAAGTTAAACACCCCATCGGCAGTGTATTCGGTACTGAATTCGCTAGAAAGAATGGTTTTCTGCAACACATGGATGGCTGTGGCGCGGACATCTCTGCACGGGTTAAAGCATTGGTGGGCCAAAGCCTGCAAGAGAGGGTACGATTGCCTTCCGTGTTTAACACTCAAATCACCAGTCAACCGGATGCTTTTCTTGGATAGGCTTACCGACACCTCGGCCTTGTTTTTGGCCGCTTCATCTGGACCAAGGGTTCCTCTCTCGTATGCGGCTCCGGAGGCCCCGAGAGAAGAAATCTCATCCAACAAACCCAAGAAACTCATGTAATTTTGCTCTGTAATGTCCTCGCAAGAATTGGTAATAATGGACTCCGCAAAACACAAGATTTCTGGCGCAAATTCCTCGATCTGGCCCAAAACCCGCATCACTTTCCAGTAGCCATCATCGGTCAACAAATCCTTGGACGGAGAGTCGTGGTCTACCAAAGAAAATAGCGGTTGTATCAACGACGCCCCATGACTCACCAAAGTGTCTGTTTCGAATGAGACAAGTCTCAAGAATGTCGCTTGGACAGCTTCATTGTTAACATGATGGCTTCTTCTGATCAAAAGGTAGTAGTACGTGACTAATCGAATGTATCCTTTTGAAGATGTTTGCAGCAGCTTGAGATGCTCAGTGATTTTACTCAAAACAACCTTGGTAGTGTCTTCCTGATCAATGATCAAAGTGAAACAAACAACCGTTTCAAAAATAAACATGCACTTTGTTTCGTAGAAACGCCTGGTCTCCGCTGAGAAGGTTGGGAGATTCTGCAAGAGGAGCTTCACGAAAACAGTCATCTGCAGCTTATCTGCCTTGGATACGATATCAAATACTCCAGGAATATTGACTGACTTAATGCAGTCTAAAGTAGAGATGGTGGACTCAACTTCCTGGTCTGTTGGTGGTGTTGGTTCATCAGAGTAACTCTTCAAGAAAGACGAAAAAGTTGAAAGAATACCACTTTCCTTGAGGGGCTTTGCGGTTTGAATTTCAAAAGTCGGCTTAACTCTGGCAAGAGGAGCAAGTTTGAGTTTCTTCTGAAACTCGCTGAATAGATTTGGATCAATCAAGCAACTTTCAAACAAATTGAGTATAATCTTCAAAACCTCATTCCACGAATCCGTGATTACACATGCTGGCCTTTTAATCAAGCGAAAAAGAACCACTGTTGATAGTTGTGCTTTGAAATCTCTTCCATAATGCACTGATATTTCACTCACAGTGATGGGTTCGTGTGATTTTCCCACCCGAATTTGCGTGATAGGAATCTCCTGCCTCAAGTGTTCGTCCTCCAAGATGTGCAAGTATTTGCGATCCAAAAGCGTGGACATTGCAGCCAATTGGGTAATCAATTTTGTGATAGCGTTCTCAAGATTGTACACAATACAAATATTGGCACATTTGTCGATTGAAGACATCAATTTTGTTATGATATTATCGTCAGAAGCTTCGTTGAACACCTGAATCAAAGTACCCACCACTTGCTCAACCACAGACTCAAATAAAAGCTTGTCAAATTGGCACAACGTCGCTTGCCCAAATGTGTCCCTAGAACTTTTGTGATCCGTAACATACTTTGTCTGGGAAGAAATGAGGTTGTGCCAAACATCATCGAACCATTTCTCTGTTCCATGGTGTTCCTCTGGCATGATGATTTCCCTGTCCCTGATGGAATTGTAGATTCCAGCAATGTACCATTCAGGGAAGTCTTTTCCATTGTAGACCCCCTTTAAATTTTTTCTATAGGCGTCGAACTCCATCGACTTCTTCACCTGTGGGTTGTGTAAGTCGGTATTAAGCATAATGATCGAGTATGACAAAATAAAGACTGCGTCCCGATCGGGCAACACAGGTTCCTTATCTTCAACATCTTCTGGAACAACACTATTCTCTTTGGTTTGCGAAGACACGTACGCTTCAGCAAAAAGCTCCACTATCCGTTCGATCTGCTGGGATTCTCCTGGAAGTCTAAACGACTTTAGGATCAATCTTAAACCTTCATCGACTCTCAAACCTCCGAAATCGAAAAGGGAAAGAAATTCCTTGAGAATATCAATGTTTGTTGGCTTGGCAAGAAAATCACCGAGCACTTTCTTGTTCAACCGAATGGATTTCTGAAAGAAAAATTTGGCCACTTCAGCATTATCTGACGGGTCCTGGATAAATTTCTGGTCACACAAAGCCACGAGACCCTTTTTAGGGTTCTCGTTAAAAGTCTCCGTGCATTTAATGAACGAATTTTTTTGCACTTTATCTGTTATCAATGAGTGAACCTCGGCAGAAGGATTGTAAGCTTTAGTCCGCTCGTTCACTCCAGAAATGAGAGCGAGCACGCCCTCCAAACAAATTGGGGGCACAGTATCTGTGGTAATAAGGGCAGATTCTGGTAACGCAAGCTCACACAAGAAAGTCACAAAAGAAGTCGCCAAGTCGGACTTTTCAAAGTCGCAATCAAAATCCTTGAATAATTCCACAAAAAACAGCTGCGAACGAGTCCACAAGAAAGAAATAGACTCAACAATCAACTCCTTTGATGCGGGAGACCGAGAGCTGCCATTACCACCCTTTATGGTGGTATTTCCTTCTAAAGAGGTATCGAAGGTGGGCAAAATAGATTTGAACAAAAGCTGAAAGGTCAACTCAAGCTGCAGTTTAAGGTGCGAGTTCAAAATAACTGCCATGCAGCAAAACAAACGAAGAGACGCTTGAAGTAGAGCGTGTGATTCCGTGGAGGATATGATCTGCAAAACATCCTTGGATACAGGATCGGCGATTAACGCCATCAATGAAGGATGATCTGGAATGGTATCCCCAGCAACTTCTACTGCAATATTGATCAACGACAAGGCAAACACTCGGGTGGATTCCATGTGCTGGTACTGATTTGTGGGACTGCACATAGATATTAGGAGACCAAGGAACTCGTTGATGCACTGGATATCGAACTGGTCCGGTGAGTCGGTAGCCTCAGGCTTGCGGGGGGAAACGGGAGTAATATCAATGGTGGCCAGTGCAATAAGGGCATCGGGATCCTGGGTAATGTGAAGTGAGGCAAGATCCAGAGCCACCGTTTCATCACCCATGACATCTGGATGAAGCGCCGTGTAGGTGGGGATGTCGTCGCCAGTGGAGGATTCAGGCTCGAGCTCCCTGACACGCAGGAAGATCTTGACAGTCATGGCCACCATGGCCATTTCAGCCGCTCTTCTAAGCACCTCACTTCGTCTTTTGTTACAAGCCAAAGACAAGCAAGTGTGTATGACTTCGGAAACGACTGCATTAGGCAACAAAGCCGAGAGCGGGCTCACCACTATAGTCTCCAAGAGCCGCAAGACCTTTAGTAACACGGAATCATCGGTGTTTTGATCAGACGCCTCAAAGCGACAATGTGTCAAGGACGTGGTCAACTGTATGATAGCATTTGGAGAGACTTTAGATCTAAATGAAATGATCTCGTACTGGAGGAGTTTCAGAATGGTATTGAGGGCTAACGCAGTGACACTGCCCAGCGTAGAGCTGCTTTCGATGGTCAACAAGAACGGCTGCAAAAGTGTCAAGGCATCCACATCGTCAATATGAGTTGCCTCCGACAAAATAGAGCGCAACTGCAAAAAACTGGAATGTAGTGGATTTGACTGCGCCGATGAGAGCGACGACAGTCGAGGCAGCGAGATCAGCGCAGAGAGCCCCAAATTCAGAAAGAACGAGTCTTCTTCACCGAATATGTCAGCCTGGCCAAGAATTGCCGCCACTCCACCTTGGCCCCATCGGCTGCTCTTGCGCATGGCAGAAGAAATCACCATACACTCGTTAATCATGAACATGATGGGGTCTATGGCGTATGAGGAATGGACAGGGGGAGGCAGGAGGCCCAAACCAAGTTCACCATATCTGAGTTTCAGCATTTTGCAGTAAAGCGGCAGGGAGTCAAAGCTAGATGTAGCGATGCGGTTGTGCCTGGCGTGGGTTAGTGATGTTGGTGAAGAGGAAACGCTGTGTTGTGCGGCGCGCACCAACGCGGACGTGCGCGCACCACATATCCTTGGGGCATGATCTTTGCATGAAGATGGATAGTGGTCTGGTGGCGTTTTGGAGGTGAAGCAATGCCCGTGGATTTGGATGTTGAGGTGTGCAGGCAATACACATCCATCAGAAGCTTGGGGTGTGTGTGGACGTAAACGTGCGCAGCCAAAATAGGCGCCAGTTTCGAGTGAGAATCTCTTTGGAGAGGAATTACATGTGATTTCCCGGTACAGACCAGGGGCAGGGATTGGATTTCGGCAAGGTACGTGGACATTCTCTAGACTGGACATTCCTGACGGCATGGCTAAGTAGCATACGGGCCGCGGCTGCAAGAACCACCCGTGCACCACCGGCATTTGGCGGTTTTGGCGTGTCGGAAGGTGAAGCGTAAGCGGGTGATCTGGCGTTTTATCTTCGGACAAAAGAGGGACACTATGAAGTTTATTGTCTAGACCATTGGGAATGCTGGAGTCCAGCTGGGCCGCGCTTGTTATCAAACACCCGAGAGCGGGGACGTGAAAAAGGCCATAGGAAGTCTTCTTCGACAACTCAGGTTTCGAGCAGATTCCAAACGACATGGGGTGGTACCGCAATTGCCGCTGTGGTTAAGAGGCACATGGTGCTGATAGCCGTTCAGTTCGCGGGAATAAAGACCTACAGGCTAATGTACTTAACGAGTCTAATTCAGACAGTTAAAGTAATGTGCATTCAGTATTGGCCGAAGTCGTGCATCTCGGTCATTTCTACTCTTGTCAGTATCCATAGGAATCTCTTTGGATGACCTGTACATACTCGATACCCTTCAACATGAGCGGGTACCCCTTAGAAATTTCTTCCCTGTGAGTGAACTGGGAGGCAAATTCCTTGCATGGAACGCTATTTCAACAATGTGAAAGCCCAGAACTGTGTGTGGCTCACCATGTTTCAACTATGATTCCTAGACTAGTGTGCACACGGGCCCTGGACGGCATCCAGGATCACCTTTGCACATCACACTGTCCAACACGAAGCACCAAGCCCCATTCCCAGCTACTAAGTGTGAAAGGCCCCAAAGGAGGCGTCTTCTGAAACGTGTAATCTAGCTATGTAAATTTCATCGAGGATGAAGCGTCATGCAGGACCAGTTGTCTTCACTAACGGTATAGTAGATTGCTGTATCGGCTATTTAGTCTATTTAGTATGTGGCTATTTCTGTGGCTTCTTGTCCACAATAAAACTGCAGAATTTCCGGTCAATGGAAATGTTCAGTGCCGCGTAGCTTGAAGCATAAGACGATTGTGACAGTTGGGCTTGATGAATGTGGCAAAAGTTGTGGACATCGTGAGATTGGGCTTTGGATTTGGACAGGTCTTGGGAAGTTATGGCTCACTCAGTTTCCAGAATGTATAAGATATGGTACAATATTCTAAAAAAGATATCTGAATCGTTTTATCAGACCAATGTCAGATACAGGACTATTTCTGGAGCGTCAGGAGAAGTTTTCCAAATTTTTGGCCAGAGATTTAGCCACAAGTCATAATTGGACCAAAAAGCCAGAAAAGCCGTAGATTGCTGCTATGATTTCATTCTGAGAATCCATGCTCCGAGATGGCTTAAATGTAAGAAATCACGGCATCAGGAAAATGGGTCGATAAAATGTTTGCCAGAATCTGGTACTCAATACAACAAAAGTAAATGAAGCTATTTACAGGTCCTTTGGAGTTAAAATGGAAAGCTTTGATACAAGGCCAAATCATGCTTCAAAGCAAGCATCAAACAAATAAACAGATATCCCTCAAATTGCCCAGACCAAAGGTCCGCTGAACAAGTTCCACGAAAGTTTTCATCGCTTTGATTATACTTGCCAATTATGCATCAAAGGTCGCCGGAATATGCAAATCAAGCTTTGTTACTTGTGTTGCGGCGAGGGTCTACAAATGGTTAGATTTGGCACTGCAAGTTTATATACATGGCATGTAATTCTTCTTGAAAAAATCCTGTCCAGACTGAAACTCAACAGATAATGCTTTCAAGAGCAAGGCCGTATGACTAAAGTGAGACACTATGACAGTAAGGCGAAGACAGAAATATCTGCGCAGAACAAAGAGTCTAGTCAAAAGCCACTTAGGTTTCCTTGAATCTATCAATTGTATCAAGATGATGCGCAGGTGGTTTCTTAAGGGCTTTTGTAATCTGCAAGAGTATCGAGCGAAAGCATGGTTCCATGAAGAGTGAGCAAAGAGGAATTCATAAAAGCACCCATTTCGTCAAAGACCCGAGTGAAGCCTGGAAACAATCTGCAACAGTTCGAAAAGAGTGCTATGGAGAAGCCACTCCGGGAAAGGCGTTCAAGGTAGCAACAAATTTTGCTATTGCATAATGTGGATAAAGGATTTACATAGACCCTGTAAAGTTGTGTAAGAGGGATCGAAAAAGCCAAAGGAGAGCTTGGATCAAATGCTTCGACAAAACTTCGATTGTTAATACAAAGTGGGATTCACGAGTGTTGATTCTGTCTACGAAACTTAAAAAAGAGCGATCAGTGGCCCTTACTCGTCAAAGTGAACGTGCACACCAGTCCACGCTTATAAATATTGGCCCCGTTTTTATAGTTTATGCGCCGGTTTGTCTGCCATCACGGCCACAATATCAACGCAAGCTCCGTTTCACTTTTCAATACTGTTCGACTGCTACTCACATGAATCTACAGCCACATCGAACCGAGAGGCCACGCTAAGTAGTTCCTATTTGAAACTGCTTTTCAGGCTGGAGCGATTAAAGCATTGCTTATGGAAACACTTCACTACAGTTTCCAACTCCACTTTAGCGTCCTAAAGTGAAACCACTTAGAAGTCTTTTTTGGGGCTGACCCTTAGTTTAGTCATGATTAATTTGAATGTCATTGATCTTAACGTCATTGATCTTAACGTCATTGGTCTTAACGTCATTGGTCTTAACGTCATTGGTCTTAACGTCATTGATCCTTCAATTACTTAAGTTGCTCTTAGCAGATGACACAACGCAATGTAGTCACATGGAAAAAGCCCACAATGCACGCAGAGAGCCCCATATTGCCCTATCTATTCGCAGACATCTACGGAAGCACGAGCCCACGATATTTTCAGCCTCTAGTCCGATGGTCACATTGACCGTGCCTACGTATAGACTAACTTATCTGGTGCCTGGCTCGGTCTAAACCTCTAGACCCTTAGGTTAGCCCTTCTGACCCCACTCCTTGTACCGTTACATCTAGTTGGGTTCAAATTAATACACCACTATGAGACTTGTAGATCACTTCGAAACATCACTGAATATCTTATGTGACCACCATTCAATTAAATTTACGACTGCTTTCAGCTGCACACCAACTGTAGTCATCTGCGGCCAGATCACACCTCATAATCCATTCTATCATTTCAGGAAGTTTCTTCCGCCCTAGCGGCTTCATGGACGCCTCTAAGTGGCTCCCTCCATATTCAACCCGCAAGGGCATGTTCCGCAACCCGCAGCTCTTAAATCTGGTTGCATGAAGTTCCAAACTTCAGCGCTTTATACTAGCGCATTTCACACCGCTAGGCGACTGTACCACGACCGCTTGCCCATAGTCCACTTGAAGAGCAAATCACCTCCCACTCACCCCGAAACACGTCGCCAGAATCTGGCGAAACGACTGCTCCACTTCTTTTTCGCGCGTTCTCAGACAAAAATCTACTGTGCTTCCACGGGTCTGACCGGGTCTGCATCTTAGGACCACAGAACTTGCAGAAACAAGTCTCACCCGAGCTTTTCCTCGTGCCCTTCTACTCTAGAGCTTCTCGCCGGCAACACCTGTCTTGCAGTGCACGTGACTCGAGCCGAGCCTCACCACCCGCTGCTCACGACGCCGGCGCCTAGCACCGAGCATCCGATCGCCTTACCCCAAAGCAAACCTTCCTGGACGAATCCGTCCAGCTTCTTCGCCTTCTTCTGCCGTGTTCTTATGAACCCGCTGTTGGTATCTATGCAGGGTAATAATGACGACACGGCTGAGTCCGACACCCCGCTAGTGAAGCCGCCCAAACTTGGAAGACCTGCCAAACCCATGGCTGCCCGGAATACCGAAAATCTCCGGAAACCTGACAAACCACTGAAGCCTGTAAAGCGCAAGCTTCAATATGACCTTGCGGCCCTTGGTCCCGTGCCTACGGAAGATGTAGAGGGTCCGCCCAAACGCTTGCCTCGCGTTGCCGCCAGGAGAGCCAAGGAGTCTGTGGCGGCGCTCCCAGAAAACTTTCCAAACAAACCCCTGGATCCCTCTGCCGATTCCGATGGCTCCCTAGCGACGAAGCCTCAATCTTTGCAGAATAGTCCGATCTTCACGTCTGATCCGAGGCTTAAGCACGAGGATGGAAATTCTTTCGTGGAGCCTGCTTTGGCGGTGCCGAAGCCGGGTTTTTCGGGCCATACGTTGGAATCCTTCCCACCAGCTAAGCTAAAGCGAGCGGCGGTTGTGACGGGAAAGGGAAGGCGGGGTCGAAAGCCCGCCTTGGCCGTGGGCAAGCCTGATAACGTGCTTCTGGCCGAACGGGAAAAACATTATATCCTGCACCTCCAGACGGTCAAGCTGGAAGCCTTGTGTCAGCCTTCTGAGCTCCGAGAACGAGTCTCAAAATCTCGCAAACCCTCCCAAGCAAAGCTGCAGGTGATTTCCATTCCTGAGACTCCTTTGAGTACTTTCAATCATCATTCGAGCCCCGGTCGCTCGATACGCCGGCTCAAAATTACCTCGCCAAAGAAACCTCCTGCACTAATAGCTCGCTCTGCACCGGAAATCCCCGAACTTTCCGACGATAATAACAACGATGATTATTGCTCAACATGCGGGGGCACAGGTGTGTTTATTTGTTGTGACTCGTGTCCCAAGTCGTTTCACCTTCTCTGCTGCAACCCTCCGCTCCAGGAGATTCCCGAGGAGAACTGGAACTGCACTGAGTGTTTAGCAAAGCACGACTTGATTCCAAGAAAACCCTTCAAAAACTACGGCATGTTTAGTGGACTCTTGAGCTCGATCCACGGGCGAAACCCCACGGACTTCCGTCTACCAAAAAAGCTCAGGGATGGGACGTTCATGGATGTTTCCACACGTGACGGCTACCAATACTCCGACGGGTCTATCAAACCGGAATTGCCTGTTCTGAAATCTGCGCAGCTTAATGGTTACAATAAAAACGAGGAATTGGAAGTGGATGCGCTTTATGATTCGCACGGAAGACCCCGGTTTTGCCATAAGTGTAAAATGTCCGGCTTGCAGCGTCGGACCATGGTCTCGTGTGACTTCTGTCCATTGTGGTGGCATTTGGACTGTCTTCCAGGGGTGGTATGTCTGGCTAAAACATTGGGCCAGAAATGGCGGTGTCCGAATCATATTGAATCGATGATTCCGTCACATTGGCTCGAAAGACGTAGCTTCAAAGATGCTCTTGTGTTGGATGCTTCATTGCAAAACAACTTTCTCCAGTTTGTGCAAGCGAATAACTTCCTCATCAAGTACAAAGACCAGCCATTTTTTTCTGAAGACGTTGAGATGACATTACAGGAGTACCAACAGGGCATGACACTTGTGGGTAAAAACACTGGCACCTTCGAGCAAAAATATGGCAACTACTCGCAGGTGGAGTCGGAGGATGACGACGATGTGGATGAGAATTATACGGTGCCGGATTACATGCAAAACTACGCCATTGATAATAGGGTCATGGCGAAAAGCTCTTCCAAGCTTGCCAGAGTTTTGCTTATGACCAATGGTGCAGGAGCGCACCCATTTATCTACCGTGTACCGGAGCAGAGCATTGTGTTAGATTTCATCAACAGCACCAACGGAGGAGAGATAAAGAAGAACATTGCATATTACGAAGAGCACAAGAAGCTGGCGCGTCACCGGGATATGGATGCTGTCAATGTGCTTTTAAATATGCAACGGCCTTATACGAGCAGCAGACCCGAGAGCAGACAGTCAGAATTCAGCGGATTCGAAAAGAGAAGAAATTCAAGCCAAAGCAGAGAGCCTGATGAAAGCGGAGACTCCAATGGGGTCAAAGATGGCACCAGGAATTTGAAAGATCCCAATGGCTTACATGATGCACATGAGGATTTAATTATTGGTGATGCAGAGATATCAGAAAGAAGTTGGGGAAACGAGAGCGGTGGAGCACAAGATGAGAGTTTTCAGACATTGGAGACCGAGGAGGAAATCCAAGAGATCCGTCGGTTTATCGAACTGAAAGGCAAGTATAAGCTAATGGAGGTTTTAAAGAGCTATGCTGGCTAGCGACCAGGCATTTTAGAAGCTTGGCAATTTAGAGGCGATAATTTAGAGGCCAGGCATAGTCATAGGCTAGACACAGTTTAGAAGCTAGACATAGTTAAAGAGCCATAAATGCTACGCTGGGTTGAGTCCTTTCTCCCAGCAAGAAACATGTACGAGACAAATACCCCTAGGCAAATGCATAGCAAACCGATCGTCGCCCTGGACTCGGTGTATTTATTGTTTATTGGTTACTAGCACATGGCTTGAAAAGCGCACTATATACAGGGCTAGTCTAATTCCGAAGGGAGGGTGACCCGAGGGATTTCGGACTCGGGGAGGCGCCGGGCGGCGGTTTTTCTCACAAGTTCCGTAAGAATCTTGGTGTGGTGCTTCTCTGCACATTCCAACGTATCAACCTTGCCCGATGTGTAGTGCACACGGATTATGCACGGCACATTGTCGTAGTCGGCCTTTTTCTTGGGCCGAATTCGGGTCACCACCATATCCATGTCGCTATTGTGGAATTTCAACGTGGGCAAATTGAACTGCCAGAACTGCTTCAAGCCCGCCAGCTTCTTGTAGACGTTTTTACTCAAGAGCACCAACTCTAGCCTGGCGATGGAGGGGTCGAACTTGAAGGCGGTGTCGGAATCACCTGCAATGATGTTCATGCGCATACTCTGTTTGAGCAAGTTGTTATTCGTACGCTTGAGCTTCTTGGTGAGCTCTTTCATCATATTGGCGGAGATACTGGAGCGATGGACTCGACAAGGTTAGGATTTGCGCACGCGCCAGTCGCCTGCACGTGACGAGCGGCACGTGACGTAGTGGGCACTTTTGTTGAACCGGACGAGACACGTTTAATATTCGAGAGGCGACCCACTCCGGATACTGCAAAACAAACAGGACAGAGACCCGTAGCCTCTCGACACCAAACTCTGCCAAACGAGCAAGAAATAGATGAGACAATCGTTTGATGAGCCGGAGCAGATAGACGGACGGGGGTTCAGTCCTGCATTGAGTGTATAAAGCCAGGCAGCCCCCCTCCGTTTAGCAAGAGATTATCAATTATGACGGTCATTCAGCGGTATCCTAGTATACATAGATATGGATGGGAATAGACATGACCGAGGGAGATATAGTGCCCCAAACACTACTAGAATCATTAGGATACTAATGATAGCCCTGTTCCGGGTTATGCGCAGGTGAGCTTTCTTTACAGAGGATAATTCCGCCTCCGCATCAAACATGGGAGAGTTTGGTGGAGCGTAAATTTACCATGGAATAGTATCCAATGGTTGTTGCGTTTCAAATTGCTCAGATGTATTATCGTGAAGATATGTGGACGTCCTTATTAGGAACAGATACATCTGTTGTAGCTTCGGTGGGTCTGGTTCTAGGAGGCATCTTTGATGGCTTCAACCTGGCGTATGAAGTCTGCAGGCAACCCTCCTTTTAAAAAATGTTCATTGACATTCACCCACGGAATTGTGTGCTAGTCGTGGCACGGAAGTGTGTGCTAGTCGTCGCCGCAAGCCGTTTTAGGAAATATCAGTTAGTTTCGGCCGCATCATGCGGCGAGATTCGTTGATGCAGCATTGAGACACTCTTCTGGTCATGACATACGAAATCATCGAAAGCGGCCCTCATATGATAAAAATCACAGGTCTTCTTCCGTTGAGGATTCTTACCATGACCTAAAAAATTGATACTATCGCTCAAGGACGCTGCAAGGTTCTTGTAATTGAAGATTTAAGGCTAGTGGCTAATGAGCACACAACTTTTATGCAATAGGTTTCGTACCACTTGCACGCGAGTTTCCTGATGAAGCTTCGAAATTTCGGTCAATTGCCATGGCTGATACCGTGGGCCTTACAACAAGTTCCACGTGTTCGGCCTCAACAAAGAAGTACACGCAACATTAGAAGTGCTATTTGGTCTACAAACGTAGAGCTGTATACACATGGAGGGATTTAAAAACTTATTTCACCGATTAATTTACATAGGAGTGGAAAATTGAGGCAGTAAATTGTCGAATGGGCAAATAAAAAAACGAATCTTTAAACAAATGACGATTTCGGAGTTTTTGAAGTATGTATAGTTCAAAATCGTGCACCAGTTACATTAAATAATTAAGGATTTAAAAGTGGTAATGAAGGGGTAAAGTTCAAAAGTGAGGCTTAGAAGTTGGGAAAGAAAATGTATTCAAGGGGCAAATAAAAAAATAGGAAGTTGGTCAATATTAGTGTTCAAATTAACTATGATTTAAAATTTTAGCTCAAACACATCTCATTAAAGTTTTTCATACATTTCTCTCGCTTCTGTATTTAAATAACCCAACAAGATTTTCCATAAGATACTGCAATAGTACATTTTTACCAGATTTGCATGTTTGCAGGCAATGGTTTTCCATAGTAGTCACACGGGGTTCTCCTTCGCACACACCTTTCCGTTTTTTTTTACTAACAATAATTCAATTACTTCGAGAAGGTGATAAAATTGAAAATTCCAAGTTTTGTATTAGATGATCTTAAATTGGTTTTACTAGAGATTTCTCAACTCTATTTACTTTTGATAATACACTGATAAACTCTAATATTTGAGGACATTAGTTAATACCAACTCGTGACGTTTAGAGACCGTTTGTTTATGAGTTTCTAAGCACTTAGCTAAGTTAAAATTCTACTGATATTTTATCATCAGCGGAGGGTCTTAATTTCTTCTCTTATTTTCGATTTCTCACCAATTACTTTTAGTTTTGCGCAATCGTGTATTATTTGAGATTAATTATAAAAAGGTAAATTACCAAATTCAGAGGTTTTTCTACAGTAGGGAATAAGGTAATACTAATTTGATTGCAATATGGATCTTTTATCTTTAAAGTGGTCAGATTTATGTAATCGTAAATTCAATTCAGAGTTGTTAGCATCTCCTTCAGCCAAGCCCTCGTATAAAAAAGGATGGTAATAAAATATGTTTGAAGTTTAGGGAATTCTTTTGAATTTTTATAGGATTGGATTGATCATTTGAATCGAGGGAAGATATACAGGGCCAGTGTCTTTGGTTAAGAGATTATTTTGAATCCGCGTCAGAAGTAGACCCAGTTCCATTTGGGAAAGGCTTTATTGGGGTTGGGTAGTAGATTCATTTTAGTGGTAACTAATTTAGGTTGTGATTAATTACTTTCAGATAGTTCGCCTCCGTATCCAGTCGGGAGTGTATACGCCTTGAGCCTTTTCAGGTCTCCACTCGATTGCCATAGACTTCATGACATGTTCGCCAAGTGCACTGCGTCAGTGGATTACTAGCCTCGGCCCCCAATAGAATTTACGTGTGCCGTTGCACTGGTTGCACGAAAACAATACATGTGTTGAACGGATTAAACTGGCTGAAGAAGCAAATCTCATTGTTTGGGTGTGAAGTGGCCTCGTGAAGCAATGAAACTGGTCATCCAGGGTTGCATGAATAGCCGAAAAGGGTAAGAGTGGTCTATTCTTTCTTGCTTTTTGTGAAACCTACGAAGTTGAACGATTCTGCTTTAGTTAGAGCACTCTCGAATATGAATAAGTCATCCAAACCCAGTGAAGATAGAAGGGGTTGAAGTAGACACGATCACGATGATACCACGGTTCCACACCCGACTATATCCACTAGGAAAATGATGACCGTCCCAGATTATGTGGGGATGAGTGTCCGTTCAACTAGACGATGTATTCATAACTACTCTAGCCGGCGGTTGTTTTGAACGAAGAAGACAGAAAGATTCAAACCACAGTGGTTAAAGTAAAAAGCCAGTACATAAGTTGTTGAATAGCGGGTGTCGGGGAAGCCGGTTCATTTTCGTCCATTGGCCCCTGCTGGATTCGCAGTGTATATACAGCAACTCTCTCGATCTGTATTTCTAAGGAAAGTTGAAAGAACTTCTTTTAGACTGCAAATAAATCCTTTTGAAGTGTGGGTTTGTTCATTTATGCCTCGTCTGAAACTTCTTGCTGCTCTGCTTTGAATAGTTGTCTGTATATATACCAGAGTCAAATGTGCTCGAAAAGGTCGAATAAGGATTGCTCTGCAAACAACGATACTGACGACTTTTAGCTTTCGACGCATTTACCTAGCTAAACTCCTTGCCATACATTGGCTAGACTATGCATCTCTTTACTCAGCAAACAGGCCAATACCTGGAAAGTTACGACCTGTAATCAGCGTTGATTGAAATGTACTCATGTGACAAATCGCAGGTCCAGAAAGAGGCCTCCTCAACACCGGCAGTCCCCAAGTCAATCTCAAGGTTCAAGTCCTCTTGCTTGAGAATCTGCAGCGCACGAGCCTCGTCGACGAGCTCTGGTTCGCCGTTCGTTAAGAGCTGGAGGCGGTCTGTGCCGTCCGCAGGCAAAAAAGACACACTAGTTTTAGCAGTGTTGACTGATTTGGCGCCCACGCTGGCATAGCCAACTGCACACAAGATGCGGCCCCAGTTAGCATCGTTTCCAAACATGGCTGTCTTGAATAACGATGAGTTAGCCACCGTCAGCGCCACGGTCTTGGCATCCGAGTACGAGAGGGCGTTTTTCACGCTTATTCGAATGAACTTAGTAGCGCCCTCACCATCGCGCACCACAAGCTGCGCCAATTGCTGGGCGAAACCGGTAATCTCCGCACCGAGAGCCTGGTATGCGGCGCTGCTAGGTTCGTTTTCAATAGTAGGACCGCCTGCTGCTCCGTTAGCAATGGCCACAATGGTATCATTGGTCAGCATATCTCCATCCACCGAGATGGAATTGAAAGAGCGGTCCACAGCGTGCGAGAGAAGCGATTTGAGTGCTGCGGCAGATACTGGTGCATCCGTGGCAAAGAATCCCAAGAGTGTGGCCATGTTCGGACAGATCATGCCTGCCCCCTTGGCGAGTCCAGCCAACCGGTATGTGTGGCCAGCGATTTGGAACTGCTTGCTGACTAGTTTGGGGAACGTGTCGGTGGTGCAGATGGCCTGTGCACATGATAACCAGTGTTGATGCGACGACCCCAAGTTCAGAGCCGCCAAACGCGGGATTCCTGCCAATATTGGAGACATGGGTAGCGGGTTGCCAATGACACCTGTAGACATGACGAGCGTGGAGTGGGGATTGTTGCCAAGGGCGGCGTCAGTGGCTTGCACCATTTTCTCGGCGTCTCGCAAGCCCTGGGCTCCGGTGACGGCATTGGCATTACCCGAGTTGACAATGAGCGATTGAATCTTGGGCGTTTGTTGGAGGATCTTAGAGGAAACCTGCACGGGCGCCGCCTTGAACTTGTTTTGAGTGAAGACGGCGGCAGCCACAGCCTCGTTCGGGGAGGTGTTGTGGAGGAGGGCCAAGTCCAAGGCCAAGGGATTTTTTTTGACACCCGCGTGGATGCCGCCAACGGAAAAGCCTTTGGGATAGACGCCGGACTTGGGCACGAATCGCAGTGCTTTGTCAAGGATCTTGGACATTGTCTTCACGGTGGAGAAAGAGATGGAGCTTCGTGAATGGACGTCACATGATGTGCGATAACCCACCGCGGTTAGCAAAATTCCGTGAGTCATCGCAAGGTGCAGGCTGTGCCCCTTTGAGGATCATGGACCATCCCTAATTCGGCTGTGTGTGGAGAGCCATTCCAATGCAATGGAAGGCTGACCCTGTTTCATAAGGGTAATCGAAATTTACATAATGGCTGGATGTAACAGAACTGCAGCTAGCATTCGGCCCCAAGAAATCACTCTTGGGTAAGTGCTACAACACGCGAACGGCTGGTCATTGGTCAGATTTAACTGTGCCTCGGTGCACCTTGAGTCTGTCATTTGAGAATTGGCCGATGACCAAAGCCATTGCTTGAGTCAGCTGTTGTATGCGGTGCAATACAATCTACCTCACCGCCAAGAAGGTACTGTTAAACTGCGAACTACTAAGCGGCAAGTACCACCAAGTGAGTATTCGTTAAAGGCGGTAATGCAACTATCAAAGCTCTAGAGATGTAGGTACTCCCGATGTTGGAGGCGACGCTCATCTACATAGTGCCAACATTAGTTTCCTAATGATAAAGGTGGAGTGTGGAACTTTGGTCTTTCCCTCGGTCATTCCCTCGGTCATGTCTACTCCTATGTGTCTCTAACTTTAATACAGCTTTTCATATTCGATGCCCCCAAACTTGCGGGCCATCTCCCACTTGAATAACCCCTTTCGGAGCTTCCGCGAACGCCCTCAAGAGCTCGTGCAAGAGCCTGTACCACTTCCCTGCGGATACCCCTGTTACATCTGCCCCAAGGTTCCTAACATGTGTTAATGCCGCCTTTTCTTTGACTACATCTATTCCCTGATTTGCATATTTGCTCTATGCCCAGAGCGGTCAAAAATATTGTGTGTATTCTTTGACTCCTGTACATCTCGGCATTCCCTGGTACGAAACGAACTGGTGTAGTTTTCTATTGAAGAATAAAGTGAAACCACCCAGAATGATTGAAAGGTGTCAGTGCTTATATGAAAGAATTGTTGCGTATCCACCCAATATAGGGAGCCATGAGAAGCGAGTACTTTCGCTTTGTTGAGATTGTCATAGCACCCGGCGAAAATCCTTGTCCCAAAGCGTCTCGGTCAATCTAGTAAGGGAAGCCAAAGCGCACTGAAAGGTTGATTAACCAAAGTAATCAGCATGTGTCGATACCAGACCACTAAAATTCATGTGTGATTCAGGGGACTTCAGCAGGTACCATCCGTAAGATGGGTTCATTATTTTGGGATCAAGTAGGTCGATTTTATGACACTTGCGCTCTGTTGGCCTTTGTTATTTGAAGCAAACGAGTGTTGCGAAGGGCTTTTGGGGCAATTGTTATGCTGTATATACTAGATCTTCAGAGACATAATCCCGCTCATGGCCGTAAAGAATTCTTTCTTTTGTTGTTGCTCATGCTGAAGTGACATGTTTCAGGATCTCTGCGTTTTCTGGTTCTGTCTCCCGGTTGCCAAGTTGAGGCCAAAAAACTTAACGTTGACTCTGAATAGCCTCCGATTCAACTTAGTTTGAGTGTGCCTAAAGGTCAACGTCACAAACTCAGGATCCAGACCCGCCGGAAGCATTTACCAATTTGAAACCAGATTCACTACAACTTTTCGCAGGTTACATTCAAAAAATTACATTGCAAGACAACGAGCACGTTGCCATGACGCCCTTCTAACGAATTCATTATTAATATTAGCTCTTGGGGTGATTCGTAATATCCCACTTCTTTAAGCAATAACATAGGCTGGGAACCATCCGTGTTTGGTCTTTAGAGTCCAGAAGTTGTCTTTGGAGCATTTGCGGTGGACTGGAAAGATGGTTGAGGAGCGGCCATTATCGGTTTGGTGTGGAGGGAGATCTCAACGACGGTGGAACGGCCCTCTAAAATACCTTTCTATCGTCCCCGTATACACTACTGTAGGCATCAACTTCCGGTGCAAGTCGCATCCTTGCATACGTTTGGATGCAAATTGGCCACACCCACCGAGAGTATGCAAACATTACCGGATTAGGCCGGCACAAAAGCCCAGATGAAGGCATAGCACCCGCAGAGGTGATCCCCGACCACTTTACCGGAAAACTTTTTGAATTTGTGCATATACTCACGTTAATAAGTCCTTGAGCCATGGTGGTTCTAGGTGGTGCTTGGTGATCACGACATGGAGGGCAAGTCCAGACATGCCTATATTTGGCTCCAGGCGGCTCACGTGCTCACCTAGAGGCAGTAAAATTTTTTTGGTGATTAAGAGGTGTGCTACGGTATTCCGTACTGCAACTACACGTACAGATACAATAACGTCGCGGTGTTATGAGCTTGACGCAAGATGGCAGCGAGTGCCTAAAGTGCATGGACGTACAGACTCGAATACGCAGTTTGCAGGTCGGCGGAGCCGGCAGGTGGAAACGGTTGAAGAGTTTTCATTTGCCTGGCACTGAGACTCGTCTCCTGAGGTACAACTTACATATTCCTGTATAGTGAGTTGTACTTGGCGTAAGTTGAGGCCAGTGATTTTGAGTGTCACGGAATTGGGTGTTTTCACGAATTTGCAACCTGTTACAACGAATAAAGAGGGATGGGAAGCTACCTCCTTTATCTTGTGTAGAAAGGCTATGGCCCTTTTTGGGAGTGGAAGCTACACTCGCACTTTGACTAACCATTGTGCATGGAACATGCACTCGGTCTTCACGCCCAATACTAAGTGCAGAAATGTTTTCTGCCCTTCGAAATCCTTTGAGCAGTCAGAGTCCAGCGGCGCAGGTGAAGCATTTTCAAATTACTTGGGCCGTTTTTGTCTTTCTGGAATGTTTTTGTCCTTCTAGAATTGGTCGTCTTGATATAAACCCTCCTTTCTTAAGATTCACAGGACTCTCAATGTCCCGTTAAGCATGCATCTACTTGGTAACCTTTTCTTTCAAACGTTCCATCCTAATGCTCTGTGTCAGCCTTCGACGCGTTATGGGTCACAGGGAAAAAGACCTGGAATTGTGACCTACTACATGCACTACCACTATCAAATGTTTCACACAATGACATTTGAGCAAAGATTCGGTCATACAAGAAGAGCGTGCGCTAAGAACAACTGCCGAAGGACTATTATTGTAAAGTCCTTCCGTAAGGCTTGGGAGATTATATCTATTCAGTCCCACAGTCTTTCTTTGATCGAATTATTCTCGTCTCGACTTGTCCCTGTCACCTCAACTCGTCCAAATTGGGTATCGTCCATCGTATTGCAAGAACAAATCTACTTCAGACCAGGCAAGCCAGACCATCTACTACTCCCATACGTAACTCAGCCATCAACACAATCAACAAACACTGCAGCAGAGGTCCACCGTGAGCAATACCCGTTGTAGTAGCTGAGCATCACGCACCGCACATCACCACGCACCACATCACCACGCACCACATCACCACGCACCACATCACCCCGCACTGCACTTCGCGCTCCACATGGCATCGCGGAACGCGCTCCACATGGCCTTCACTTTCCAGGACCTCTTCGGCGCAAAGAAATATGGCAAGGATGTCGCCATTGTGGTGCAAATCGTCTCGCTTCGAATCAACACTTTGATGGCGTCGGAGATTGTGGTGTCGGATTTAAGCGGCAGCAACGGCTACGCCATTCACGAAGGCGCTCCGGTGGTGCCTCCTCATAACAAGAAACAACTTCACTTGTACAAGGAAAAATTGATGAATGTCGCCAATAAGTACCGCCAGCGAACAGGTGCAGATCTCTTTCTGGGTCAGGATGTGAACCAGTCAAAGTCGTCTTTTATTCTGTTGTTCCATAAGTACTGCTTTGTGCGGCTCCGCCTTAGGCTAGCGGTGGGGCAGGAGCCGCTGGTGCTTGAAGTCGACCTCGCCTCGGAAGATCCGCAATTCGATGAGCTCTGGGACCGCTTCCGCGTCTTCTGGGACCGGGTGCCACTTGATCACGATCTTCTAGTCAAGATGTTGAGGCCGTCGCTTCGCGTGGATCAATACGCATTTCTCTTGGCGCTGGCGCCCTCGGACTCAACGAACTACTCGTCCCAGGATTCTTCCAAGGTGAAGTATGAGCCCGACGTCAAACCCGAGGCCGCAAATAGTCATTCTCAGCTGTACGCGTTCTTCTCGGCCGCCCTTGGGCCTCTGGAGTCGCAGCGTTTGCCAGGTCCGGACCAAGCGCTGCCCCAAGTGGTTTCCTTGGAGACTGAATCATCCAAGGTAGACTCGGAGCCTTCTCTATCGGGGCCGGCTGCCTCCGAGTCCCACAACGTGCATTCACTGTCGCAGTCTTATTCGGTCGATCGAGAATTGGAAAGTACCCAGCTATTCCTACCGACCCAGGACAAGCCTCGCTCCCCGGCCCATGACTTGCTTACTCAAGTGCCACAAACCTTTGATCCTGCCTCGCAGTCTCTGCCCGGTTCGCCTGTGCTTTCGACTCAAGACAGCCATTTGTACTTCGACCTGCTGCGCGTGAGCATGTCGATGAACGGAAACTCTCCAGGAACAAAGGTGCTGCTTTCTTATTTAAATCAAGCGCAAGCCGCTGAAGACAACTACAAGGTGGAGGCCAAAATCGTGGGCACCATTCCCTCAGACTTGTCTCTTGTGTGCGCCAAGCTGTACATTGAGGTTAACGGAGAAGTTGTGCTCAGTGACCCCAAGATCCGTCTGTTCCAAGTGATATTACTGGACTCGTCGCAAAAGCAATTGAGCGCTCGAAACTCGCTACTTGTGCAGGTTCCGAGTGCCCAGGTTCTATCATTCTTCGGCTACAAGTACACGGAGCAACTCTACACGCGAATGGACTCTCTTGAAAAGGAATTAAGTGCGTTGTATTTTATAGACCTTGAGCTCGAAGTGTCCCGAAGCATGGCAAATCAGTCCACAAAGTGGAAACTCGATACGTCTCTAAAAATTCTCCAATCAAAGGTGAAGTGTCAATGATCACAAGTCCAGCTGCTTCTCACTGAAGGTCCCGGCTCACTTCTGGAGGCTGTGGCGGTCGATTCCTGCATATCGGCGGGCGGCTTCCACCACGGGCCAGGGCAATATTCTCAAAAGAGGCAAGAATTCGCCGTAAAAAGGCAACTTGATGTCCCCTCTTTTGCCTGTGCGCAAAGCGGCCACCAACAAGCGGGCCACGAAGTCCGGTTCGAGCAGCGGAGCTAGTATCGGCAGAGGATTGGTGATCTCCTGGAATAGAGCCGTGGTGAGCTGACCAGGGCACAATAACAAAGTCTTGATTCCCGAATTGCGCAGCGGTTGCGTAAGCTCAAAAGTCAAGGACTCGTGGAGACCCAAGAGCCCGCTTTTGGCTGCGCCGTACGCCGCAAGGTTGGCCGGGCTCAGAAACGCCAACACAGAGCTCACCGTGACAATGTATCCTCTTTTCAAGCGGACCATGGCCGGCAAGAATACTTTGACGGTATAGAAACACAGAATCAAGTTGACGGCGACAGTGCGGTTGATTTGGTCCACGGAAGTTTCCAAGATGCTTTGTGGAATGGCCACGGCTGCATTGTTTATGAGCACCGTGGGATTACCGACCTTTTTCTCCACGTATTTCTGGCATTTGACTAACGATGCGTAATGTGTGACGTCACACTGATAATAGCAAACCCCCGGGACTCGGTGGGCAGCGGGAACCTTGACGATGTCCACCACAACCACTCGGCCGCCCAAAAGGGTTAAATGGTGCACAATCTCCTTGCCCAACCCAGACGCCCCACCGGTGACCAAGGCAATGTCAATTTCCGGCACGTAGGTGTGGCCCAAAAGCAGAAGAATAGACAGCATTGAGATAGATGGTTAGCGTTCGCTACGGTTATAGAAAGGAGCGACCAAGTGTCCCTGAGAGAAGGATTGCGGGTGACTGAGATTGTGGCTGTTACAGAGATTGTGGCTGTTACAGAAATTGTGGCTGTTACAGAAATTGTGGCTGTTACAGAGATTGTGTCTATTGACTGAGATTGTGACTGGGTGCAAAAGTGACCTGAACAGTGCGACTGGACATAATCGGAGATGCGCCAGATACAAGTCTCGTTTTAAAGCATATGGAATTGGGCCTGATTACAAGTCATTTTTACATCATTTCAATATCCTTGCTTTCATGATAAGATTGTCTTCATTTCTACCTTGCTAACCATGCGACTGCAGGGATCACCTGTGCTATCGATAAGACAATCAAGCGTCACCACACGGCGAGATAGCTTTCCTTTACCAAGCCCGAGTCTGAAGAAGCGGTGCATTACCGACAACAATTGGCTAGCGTGCCTAGAAGTGGTACCTTTTCTGCATTCAGAACCTAGCATTCAGGACGAGTTCCTTCGCTAAACTAAAATAGCACATATATATTTATCGCACAAGGTGCACAAGAATGGGCTTCAACAGGTGCGTTTATGGCCCTGCAAGACCTACATCTGTACTCGATTCTCCTCCACCTTCCTCGGGCATAGCTGGAAACCTCGCTCGAAAGCATCGCAATTAGCCAACATAAATGCTAAGAGATACTGCTATATCGAGCCATGTATTGATCAAAGAAAGCAGTGGTAAAAGCTGGAGAATAACTGCAGAAATGCACAAGGGCTTGCAGTCCAAATTTTGGGACCTTGTGATCGAAGCTTTCGAAATGAGATCGAGCAATTTCTGGATGGGTAATCGAGACCATAAGGCTTCAAGCAAGTGGGCCATGAACCAGTAGACTTCAGGGATCTGATCTTTCAAAACATTTCTCTCCATGGTCGGCCTAAACAACCTGGAAGACGGGAAATAGTCCATGTTTCTCTGAATTGTGACGGTACAGCGACTCAATACTCCGGCCTTGAATCCAGGCAGCAAGCGCCATAAATTGGGTCCCAACACTGTATTCATGTGTATGCACATCCACAAAGTCTTCCACTATGACCTTTCAGGAACTAATCGGTTTGAATCTTTACAAAGAGTATCAGGATCTCTTCGTGGTTGGTGAATTGTATGGTTCTTTCTGGCCCAACTGCGACAACCAAAGACCTAATAAAAAGCAGTAAAGTTTATAAACATCCATCTTCACAAGCGCAGTAGGAGACGATCGAGTAGCTTTGGAAGGGGCAGCTTAAATACAGATTGTGAAGGCTCCGTGCCGAATGACTTTCTTCGTCCTTTAAACGCATGGTTTAAAGGGTATTCGGGATCCGTGATACCTTTGAAGGCCGAGAATTCTAGCGGGATCACACGGGGAAAGCTATCGCTGTTATTCATTCGAGAACTTTGCAAGTCACCAAAACACGTTCGTGAATGGGCAGAATCCATCATAGGTAGAACTCTGAAAAGAATCACATTGGCACATTGAGAATCGACTGCGTAGCAGATTCTTCTGCAAATTCAAAAATCGAAGGGGTAGGTGAAACGAACGGTTTCAGAGAGTCACCATAGAAAGCTTTCCTCTGTGTTTCGAAAAGCTTCTTCACCAGAGTATCCCAATATAAATAGCGAGCAACAAAATAATGTGGACCCGCCAAACTCACACTAATTGCATGACTTTGAACTGGACATTCCACAACTTGGGGCGATGTTTGTCCACTGTGATGAAAATATTGACAGGCAAAGCGCAGTCGAAAGATGATATGTGGCTGCAGGATAAGCGTGGGTATGTCTTATTCCTTTGATGACCAAAGTGTGGGCGTAGCTTCATTGCTTGCGAAAGCGATCACTGGACATTGTTTCAGAGATAGCATGCTTTGCTGATAGCAACGACACCGATACTTTCGAATAGGATGCAAGTGTATGTCGCCAACGCATCAAACGTGACCATACCAACACCTTGTTTTCGTCATCGCCTTGTTACAAACCAGTAGCCAACCGAAGAAGAAACTGCACATGCCATGGCAATAGGAAAGGATGTCTGTCCTGCACTCTTCAACTCTCGTTTTCTGGCACTCTGATACCTCCATTGTGTTTGATAACATCTATAGCAGCGTCAAGGTCATTATTTGGCGTTTTTCGCAACGACCATACAGAAGGAACTTATGCCTGCTTCTAAATTGGACATGTCTCTCAGCGAGTTCTCGGAGACACAAAGCAGCCGAGTAATTAGCCACTTTAGGAGAGTTTGAATCGTGTGTTCGAATTTAGGCAGTGGTCATAAACAGTTATAGCGCCGGTGGCCGAGTCTTTCAACAAAGCACCACCGCAAAGAAGAAGCTCGTCCGCTTAGAATTATGGATAAGATGTGTTCTCGGCTGTCACAAAAGTATATGATTAGGTACGTCTCAATTGTACCACGCCCATATTTGATAGCGTTGTTTCAGCTCACGACTTAAGGAGCTCACCAGGCCCTATTAAGGGTTATTGCGGTCTATGTGGGAAAGATTTCTTAATATTGTCATAGGAGCATGAGACTCCCAATCTGCATTCCAGTTTCTCGTTGTTCCAAGAGCTAGACTCAGTATTTCAGGAAAGAAAGCATTGTTCACAAGCATGCACTAGAGCAATTCAGAGCCTAGAGACTCAACTCTGTTTGTAGTCACACCAGCAGAATTTCGGGTGTTGGTTCAGGCTCACCTCCTGCTCTATTTGCTAGAGGATTTTCAAAACCCCAATCACACAATGACGAGTTTGAAAAGCATCCACCTTTGGTTAGACACCCGCTTTATCAATCCACTCGAGATCATAAGCTCCAGTTCCTCGTTTGTGCTGCGAATGCTATGTCGAGGGAGAGTGGGTTCTGTAGCCGAATCCAAACAGTATGATGATACAAAAGTCAGAACCATCACAAAAACGTTCGAGGCGTAGTCATTCAGCTTCGGAAACGGGCATAGTCTAATATGATGGCCGATCTAACGCACCGGAAAAGCAAAGCAGGGCGGCATCACAAAAGGGGTAGCAGAACAGTAAAGGGGGCAGTAGCAGTCCAACAAAGCACACGTGGGGCTATGTATACAACAAAACAGTATCCTCTCCAGAGTCACGACGCCTCATAATCTGGAAGACCGGAAGTGCGCCTTTCTTCATAAGTACTGGTATATAAAGCAAAAGAAAGACTTTGTGTATCTAAACGGGTTAGTTTAGTTGAATTCTTCGTGTAAGTGTTCGTTTAAGTACTTGAGACGTGCGCGGCTCCCCCTGCCGCACCTTTACACCAGTTTTGTGTTCCCACAGAACACCCGAACGATGGAACCCCCACAAATCCTCCGTATCAAGAGAAAACGCGGTCAGGATCCGCTCCAGGCCTTAATTCTTGGCGACCTGCAGGCAGCTAAGCGGTCCAAACCCTCTTCTCCCAGAGCCAATGCTGTGCCGCAGCCGCTCGAGGTCAGAAGCTACTACTTCCACTTGGCAGAAACCGATGACCGCGTGACAGACTCGGACTCGAATGTCTTGTCTTCGGTACTTTCCGAATCTAGTTTGAAGGGCTCCAATAAGCGCAAGCGCCAATTCGTGATTCCGAGGCAGAGTGAAGAAGAGGATAAGATACCGCACGAGCTTGCGGAGATGCTCGACGACTTGAAGGTGGACGATCCTCCGAGGTCAAGGAAACGGCGAGGAAGAAAAAACAAAGAGCTGGTAGAGAGCTGGGGAAATTCCACCCCAGAATTCGGCCAAGATAGTCAGGGCATTGGACACAGCAATCAAAGTGGGAATGAAAGCAGCGAAAACTCGGCTCAAAGCTCTCAGAGCTTAAACCAAAACTCTGGCGAAACTGGCGTTATTCAAGACAGCAAAAGTATAGGAGCTGAAGCTGATGCCGACGAGTATGTTTTCGATGTCTATAAACTCTCCACAGCAGATGTATTGACAAATGCTAATTACCCACTGTCCCAAATAGGATACATCCGATTCTACGATGACGAGGAATTCGGGATGCTCCAGCTGGACGACGAAAATGGCTCTCCTACAGCGGTCCATTCCGAAGACGAGGACTCGAACGCCGAGTCGTTCTATCAAAATGACTACCCGGAAGACGAGGATGCAGGAACGTATAGTGACTCTTACGAATACGATACCGACAACTATGGGGCTATTATTGTGGATTCCGCCGAGAGTGCTGAGGCTCAGGCGTATTTGAGTGGTCATGTGCAGGCAGACATGGCCGAGCCTCAGCATTACGATGACTTGTACGACGACTTTTTTGATCAAGATGGAAACCAAGTGGCAGATTTGGTGCCTTCTGACGATGACTTTCAGCGGCAGAATTTTTTTGCCGATGAAGAGGACGATGCTTTGGCCATCCACAGAGATAGGATTTTTGGCAGGTTACAGAAAATGATCCACGAAAAATGAGCAACGAGGAATACATGACCCAAGGGGAAAATCATCTTCTACTCTTTCAACAAGGATTAACTATCAAGATTTTGCGCCAAGTCCTCTGTTCAGCATCTGATTTTTCAGGTATCCGCGGTACTGTTACTTTGTGTTACTAGATTGTTCCGAATTGGCCTTCTTTAGCTCTTGGTTTCAGACCGTCACCTTTTACGAAACCATTGTCATCGCGGCTGGCACGTTAACGATTATGCATGGGTTGAGGCCATGATCGATGGAAAATGGCCATATGGGCTCTACATTATCATCAATGGCGGCTGCTCTGGCTTCTTGATCAGCAGGTTTCACTATCAAAAACCTCATGAAACTACCTTAAGCAATTTTGTTGAGTTACTACAAACGACTTGCGGTCCTAGGACAAAAGTTCATGGTAAGCTATTCAGAGTCTCTACACAAGGCACTGTGGTCAATATTCAAGTGACCAACCCTATGCATTTACGATATCGGGCTGATCGGAGGTCATGCCAAGAAAGAATCCAGTTATGGCTGATGCACTCTGTGTCTATGCTAAGCTTGATCCATAGAATAAGACCAGCAAGAACGGCATTGCTGAGACACCGTGATACACCATGACATCACACGCACTCTCTTCAGGTCATCCTCACGATTTGGGTGCGGCTTGAGAAGACAGCCGAGTCAGGAAGAGCTCGTTATTATGCGTACTCTGCCCATTGAAATCACATCCCCGCTGGTTAAATCTGGACCGACGACTTAAAAAACGCAGACGAGAATTTGCCTGGTGCCCTAATAGCTTGTGAAGAAATCTTTTCATGTTATTGTGAGAACATATTTCATGTAAATGTGAGAAGCATCGTCACAGGAAAAAAAAGGTGCTATCAAGGACCTTCTGAATATCCAAGGAACCCACCCCTGGTGCTTCGAGGATCTTTACCGGTACCAAAATGGGCACATGTGTGGCGCGGGAAATTTTTGAGTCGGCTTGCTTGACCACACGGCTTTCCGAGTATACAATAGTATGCCGGGACCCACGCACCCGGAATAAAAGTTGTGGCCGCAATTTATCCACAAGGTGCTGAACGTGCAGGTTGTCTTTGATCTCCGTGTTCAAGTGGGAATTCCACGCCAGCAGTGTGGCACCTGTTTTTGAGACTTCATGATCGGCACTATATGTCTTCCTGAGATCGCTCAAAGCCGCCACAAATCGACCATGCTTTCGCTTATTCACCCAAACAAGCTGGAAGCTGTCACGATTCAAGTGCGCCAAATCGTCTCTGAGATTTTCAATGATTTCCGAACTGTGCAACCGCACAAACTCTTGCCTGAGCACTTTGGATAGAGACTCAACCGAGGCCGCATGCGTCCAGAAGCTGTCGTGCACGCCAACAAAAGTGATGTTCTTTTCTTGCGCCGCCAAACACGTCATCTTGAGATGCATGGCATCGATGGAGTGAATGAAATTTGGTGCTATGCCGTTACGCGACTTAAGTAGGTCGATGGGAGCCATTTTCGCATCATCTCGGAGCGTGAGACTCTGCAACGGCGTCTTGATGGATTTGAGCTCCCTGTGACGGTAGAGCTGCACCACTGGGAACCCCGAGAGAGAAGTCCACATCATGGGTCTCCAGCGTTTGTTGTCGAAAAAATTCAAGCCCTGCTTTTGCGAGGTGGAGCGCTTTCTTGAAGGTACGCCTGGCATGTGCGCTACCTCAAATGCCATTATGCATCGGTGGCAGTTTTCCACCAACCACTCCTGAATCTTCTTGGCGCCTGCAAATAGCTCGGAGATGGAAGAAAGAACATGTGCTGCGATGTAAGAGGCCACCCTCATGTGGACATGCAGCTTTTTCTCGATCGGATCCTGGATCTGTTTGGCTTCGGCCAGCTCCATGACTTGCCGGTGTATCTGGCGGGTGGCCCCAAATGGTGTCACCCCGTACACCGTGGTCATGACGGTCTGCTTGATGAGCTTCCGCGAGAGGAGTCCGAGGGCCATGGGTGCCAATGTATGGTGGTCGTTTTGAATGCGATTTCGCACCAGCTCCAAAACCGTCACGTATACATCCTGGCGCTGTTCGCCGGGTAGAACGTTCACGGACTTGGCAGCTTCAACGTCGCCCCCAAGTGCTGAGTAATGCTGAAGCCCATTGCACGAGCCATCTTGGTGTATAGGCATGTGGCTTCTATAGTCAGCCACATCTCCTGCAAACGCCCATATCTGCACCAACTCTCGACAGAGCGCCAAACTTTGCCACGGCTTGTCTGCTTTGAGCCACCACAGGTGCTGGTCAATGGGCTCTTGGCACGACTGCTGGATTTGGGCCCGGTGCTCCTGCACAAAGCGCGTCGCCTGCTGCATGTCCATCTTAGTCTTACTATAGGCGTTAGCCAACTGGTACTGGATCCAATCATAGCCATGCGGACCGAGCGGTCGGCCCTCTCCGAACATCATCAACGCACGGGACAAGTCGTCCCCTTGGTACGATAGAAACGATACGGCGGGGTACACTCGGCCCCGAAAGTCCGCTGTATGCGGAAGATAGAAGGTCTGGCCGCAGTAGGCATTGGCGAGTTGCTTGACCAAGTTATAATTGATGCACAAATTCACCGCGTCGTTGTAAGCTTGAATGGTGGTCTTTTGTAGCACCTTCCACGCACTATAATCAGCAAAGAAAGCCTTCTCGGTGGCGTAATCCTCGGGGCGGGGCCGGGGCGGGATTTTGCCCATGACTATCTTGTCTATTAGTAGCGGGGCCTTGAAGAGCTTTTGCACAATAGCTTCGTGGTGGGAAACCTTGTTATATGTGCGCAAAATATATGGGTTGATTGTCCAAGGGACTGTCCCCATTGCGTTAAGCGCCTGGTACACCGAGGCTAGCTGGCCCGTATCGTGGGCTCGGGAGAAATATACGGCCAACGCGTTGGGCTCAGAGGATTTGACCAAACTCAATGGAGTACTGAGAAATCCTCCCTTTTGGGGATCAACCCAGGCCTTAGGACGATGCACCATGGGCAAGTCATAGGAGCCAGACTGGAAGTGGAGCTGATAATTCTTGAATGCATTGAAGATATGAGCATTCACTGCCAAAGCCCCGTGCCTTTTATTTTTGGAGTCGTCTCGCACATGGCTGAACTCAAATAATGCTGGCGACCCCTGCCTGATGAAAGATGCCGTGGGCGGCATTTCGAGCGCCTGGATCAAGAGGTGGATGATGTGACACGCAAATTCGAGGAGCTGCGATTCTGCGAAAACCACAGCATGCAACTGGTGGGTCTTGGACAATTTTTTGTCGTTTCTGATCAAGCTCGCCAATGACCACGAGATGGCCTTGGCCACTGAGAGCACCTTGGCCTGCCGCGACCGGAGTGTCGACGAAAGCATATGCGATAGGGTGAGCGATACGATAATATCAGCCAGAAAGTGTTCATGGAGCACGGCATGCTGCTTGGCGAGTTCTGCGCTCTGCTGTACATGAAGCGTGCCAGTCTTGTGCCAATCTCGAATCCAGGTTTGGTGCATGTGTTCAAACTGCATGATGTTATGAGACTGCGCCATGTTTCGGTAGACTGATTGGGAGAACTGCTCAAGAAGAAGTTGTTTTTGGTAATGGAACTCGGTGTCATGTGCGTGGTCTTGGTCACGCGATTCCTGGCCACCAATGGTGCTTGCACTGAGCTCATTTATGCCGCCACTTACTCGAGGCTCCTCTGGCGCACACAGAGACTCTTCTTTGATTATACTTCCTGAAGTTTTTGTGCCAGACGAACTCTTCTTGTAGCTGTCGTAGAGGCTGTGAAGTTGCTGTGCATTGGTCCCCGGTGATGCCGTGGCTTTGAAGGCTAGGAAGTCTTCGTACCTGGAGTTCAGAATGAACTCACATAGACCGTCGAAGTCAAGAAACTGCGCATCGCCTTTGGCCAGGCTCAAGCAACGCTGAAGATAAAATTGCTCGAGACCGAGGCCTGCATCCAGCTGCACGGAGGGGTCCTCTTCCCGGTGGAAAACAATGTTGAATTCTCGGACTAGCTCCAACCGCCGCCTCCTCAACTCTTTGAGCACGCCGTTTTGA
This sequence comes from Metschnikowia sp. UWOPS 03-167b3, assembly GCA_009756565.1. Lineage (NCBI taxonomy): Eukaryota > Fungi > Ascomycota > Pichiomycetes > Serinales > Metschnikowiaceae > Metschnikowia > Metschnikowia sp. UWOPS 03-167b3. The sequence goes on along the minus strand of WFIV01000025.1, from coordinate 109,572 downwards.
TCAATGGCGTGATGCTTCTCCATATCCCTCACATAGCCAATAAGGTTAAGAGCACTGATCCTCTGGCCCCGTACCCCGTGCACTGAAGCCAAACCTTTTAGAATGGCGATCACAATTAAAATCTTAACCTGCTCTTCCTCAGTACCGTTGCTTAAGCCCGGGAGATGTTTGGTGCTGTCCGCTTTGGCGATGTTCCTTATTCCAGGCTCATTTTTGGACTCTCCCCTCCGCCCTTTCACCTCAGCCTTTGAAACTCCCGTTCCATACTCATTGAGCGTTTCTCGAAGCTGGATCATGTTTAGTTTGGGCAATTCGATCACGTGGTTCAAAAGCGTGATGAAGCAGCACAAGTAGATAGAAGAGCCGTGAGGCATTACAGGAGAGTGTTCCATGGACCGGAAGCGCTTCAAAAGCTCCAATGACTTCGCTAGGTCATGGGTGAAAACGGCCTGTAGAAATCGGTTCACGAGTGCCCGGGTGTTAGCAGAGGAAATCCTTGGGTCATGGTCGTTTTTAAGAGACGCGGCCACGTGGGTTTGCTGGGTTTCGAGGACTTTGCGAGCGGAATGTTTTTGAGACTTTGTTACCAACGCATACGCTCGAGAGCTCACGAGGCGGTGGAGCCTGGAGCTTAGCATGCAGAGATGGGAAGTACGTGTTGTAGAGTAGATGACTGCGGGTCTTATATGCAGGCGCGCTGCCTGTTGAAGGTTGGGGCAGTCCGAAAGCTTGGGCCGCAGGTATGGCGTTTCCTCAGTTAAGTGTCTGAGGCGGTCTTCGAGCTCTTTATTAACGTATAGCGGACCTAGAATGACTTTTCTTTCGAACTGGCGGAATCAGGTACACATATCTACATGGCCAGGATTATTCTCTGGACTGGCTAGTATACCAAGGCCTATGAATAGTTATGTGCATGGTGGATGGAAATGAAAGGGAGCTGAAGTCAATAGGAGTATAGTGATACCCCGAAAATGAGAAGGTTGGTAGGACAAGATGAGTGCAGCAACACGATGGTAGATGATGGCATGACCCATATTCAACAGTGAAGCAGCCAAACACAAGAAGTACAAGTCATATGCAAGAGGCTTGAGACGTGAACGTACGAGTATCTTGGATCCACGTACCCCGTCTCGCCATGTATGTAGCTTGCAGGATTACCAATGCCCTGATGCCCTTGGAATGTAGAAAATTCTTAGCTGCACGCATCATCAAAAGCCTGACACCTACCCCAGCAATTTTCAGACCAAGGCTGTTGTACATCAAATCAGGGTCCAGAGCAATGCAAACTTAATAGTCCAGCAGAACTTCAATTATAGCATCACGTTAGAAAACAATAGTTCAGGTCGCAAAACTTCAATTATAGCATCACGTTAGAAAACAATAGTTCAGGTCGCAAAACTTCAGATTCTGCCAGAGACAACTATGTCGCCCCTAAGCTTAAGGTGCTGCTGGTACTGTTCATTTTGATGGTACTGCTCATATTGCTGGTACTGCTCTTATTGCTGGTACTGCTCATATTGCTGGTACTGCTCATATTGCTGGTACTGCTCATATTGCTGGTGCTGCTTAAGATACCGCTCAGTACTGGTGTCAATTTTTTATCATATCCATGGCAGAATCTCGCAAAATATCTAGCCAATACCTGCGTCCCCAACACCCGTATGCCAATATGGTATACCACATAAATTGTTGCAAGTCCGCGTAAAATGGAGGTTTGGTGGTGTGGCAAAATGATTCTTTGATGCATGCAAGCAGTGTCCGCAACATGATATGGTGCAGAGCATCGAGTCCTAAGCATTTGTCAACATCATTGTGTTCTTTCTGTATAGGGGCTCAGCAGGTCCATTCTGTATGTGGTCTGCATCACTCTTGATATAAGCTGCATAGATTTTGATAAATAACATCTGTCATTCACTTGTTTCATATGTGGCATCAGCCACTGCATCTTCACGCAGCAACGCTCATGACAGCTTTCCTTGTTCCCATAATTATGCTTCAAAGAGCAGTTTCCTCCAACATCGGTCTATTTCCACGCCTGCAATAAAGACCGGGAATGAAATCGCATACGCCATGAAGCCTCTCAAATTTTGATATAGTACATATGGTCGGTCCTCTGTGTCCGGAATCTTCTCTGTCCCCGAATGAAGAGAAGATTTCAAAACATACTGTGGCTGGTAGGCCGTAATGGCAATTTCAAGAGCAAAAACATCCATCCATATACTTCGCCCATGCTCTCAGTCTCATTCCCAGAGAATGGGAGATGCTCCAGATGAGTGCTAGTAGCAAATAATGATTTCGTCTCGGGCCCCTGCTTAATATGACCTTGCCTTTTAGCCTAATGATACTGCAGTATCATTAAAAAAGTCTTCGAAACCTGTAAAAAGTGAGAGTATACTTGGATGGTACCCTCCATTTTGGTTAAAGATTCAAAATCCATCTGAGGACCAGAAAATGATGGCCCCAATCTATTCTTATACAGGAGACAGCCAATCGAAAGGTCTGAAAGTGCAATAGATGTGTTGGGTGACAGCCTCTTGAGGTAACTGTGGACATTTCAGACAATTCAAAGATGAGAGTAGATAGATTGGTGTTCCTCCACATAGACAACAGATCATTGTATGTGTCTGATATACCCTCAAACGAGACTCGGATTAATTTAAAACAATTTTCAATACAACCCATCTTCCTTCGTTGCTTCCTCGAGAAAAAAATAATGGCATACATAGTTTGGAGCCATTAGAACGTGGTTAGGTTCAAAGTTCTAGGCCTTTTCCTTTATACTAGCCTATGGCCAGAGCTAAGTCACCCGGATGCTTGAACAAGCCAGTCAGGAATAACCAAATCACTTGCTCAGTGGTAAACCTGAATCTTCGTCTGTCTGAGACTTACCTTCCATCAGCGCAATAAGGCCTAATTATTGATGGAGGTCTGAATGTTGAAGGTGATGGATGGAAACTGCAGAAAATCAGCGGCCACATAGGCCTCCACACCAAAACTCAGGAGAATGCCGCGAATGATTCCGGAAGGTACGTAGGCGTAGGATCGAGCTTTGGCCAACGTATCTTGGATACCCGCAGCACTATCAAGGCCGCTAGTCAAGCTGTAATTGGCATCTATGAGCACAAATGTGCCCCTGTGGTTTGTGCGTAGATTGTCCATCTGCTTTCCATGGAGACACTTCCAGGCGTCTCTGCATATAAACTTCATGATCTCCAAGATGTCGCTCATCCTGCTCTGGTTCGGGGTTCGGTACATCAACACCTCGGTGAGTTTATGCCCCAAGTCGAACCCAACTTGTTCAATGCGCATTGTGCACTGGTCTCCTGTAAGATGCTGGCTATTGAACACCGCCACGTGGCCTGGCGTATCGCCCTCGATACTTGATAACGGTGTATCAATCTTGGTGTCACTAACTGGCTCCTTGGTGTGGTCACTTGCATATGTATCCTCTAGCTGCTGGGTCACACGCACCGACATCGGGACCAATTCCTGGAGAAGGAGTTGAAGGCAGACGGCATTAACGTATTTTGGAGAATCTAGTAGATCGAGCATGGTCGCAGATTGGAGGAGATACCCGTGTAGGAATAGAGGGGGTGTATTGGAGGCTCTCTGCTGAAGATGTCGGAACCTAATCTATAAAAGTCTGCACGGGGCTGTTCTGTGAAGGGGTTTTTGTAAGAACAAGCTTCGCTGCGCCGTGTTCACGAGCTCGCGCTCGGTGGTGTACGGGGGCACACCCCACAATGTCCTCAGTCCGTCTCAGACTTGAGTCATTACACCATGAAACGGGTCCTTGACACATAAGGTTCTGTATACTTAGAAACCCAATTTCTCGAGCGGTATGCATGCAGCTGATTCCCCGTCTCAACAGACAATATTAGAACCTCAGAGTGGGTGCTTCACCAAATCCACTATTGAAAAGCTCAAAAATCCACCGTGAGTAACCCCAGAGCCAATACTGAAGGAGCAAACCGTCCGTGTGTTTCAGCAAGTGCCAGCCTCTCTGATACTATTTCAGGAAGGTCAGCGCATAAGGGGTCGTTTGGATCATTTTGTGGGTGCAGACCCAGCTATGACCCGGTCGCTGAGGTTTCAGGGCCCGAAAGCCATGAATTTGCCTCGCCGTGAAAAGTTCTTTTGTACTCTTTCAGTATCATTTTGATGATTCCTCATTGCAAACCCGGCAGGTGATTAGTTGTTTGATTCTTGCAAAAAAAAAAAAGATCTGGAAGCTTAGGAAATTCATGTGCCATCTTCAGGCCCCGCAATTCCCTCAATTAGTGTGGCCTGATCCTGACGGTACCAGTCGGCTTCTACCTGGGTGATCAGTGATTGGCCAGACCGGGCCGCATGAAGTGGTCCAAGGCATCGGCGAGTCTTACGCGAGATCTGCTTGAAAACCAATACATTGGCTGCAACACTCACTCACAGTGCTTGTAACTCATGTTACCGATGAATATACAAATATACTCCTCTTGCTCTTTTGCAAACTAGAGAGCTGGTTAGGCGTTCAAAAAAGTAAACAGTCAATGCAGAGTATACAACTAATTCCTAAAGCTCGACCTTCCATAAGCGCCAAAGCTGTCTTCGAAAGACCTTCACTACTATGTGAGCAGCATAATGATAATATTTTTTCCAAACAAAGTCTTTGTTAGTTCCATTAAACTGAAAACTAAATCTGTGTCACTTTCTCCTCCTTACTGATGGACATCGCCACCGGTGCTCTGATTTTGAGCCCCCTTGATATTTACTAACTCCAAGATATATTTATCTAACTATCAGATAAACATTAGTTCATAAATGCCTCCGCGAAGCGGGGGGTATCCCTGCCTATGGCAGGTATTATAATTTTCATCCAGAAAGGTCACATATTAACTTATACATATTAATTTCATATAGTTTTCTTCTACAGATTTATGCCCTAAGTGGTGTTTTTATCGATTCACCAAAATCTAATAATGCCGGTATCGTCTCTAAAAAACACAGCTGTTAAAGGGTAGGCCACTTTGGCCCGGCACCCTTAGGGGGAATGAAGAACATGGTTTGCTGCACACTCGGTGATTCGGATGTGCGGGCAAGACCAAACGTATTGAACTGACTGCAAGGCACTCCACAGCTTGGAGGGTACACCTAAAAGGCGAGCAGCACAGGGTGCCGTCATTTGAAATCGACATTCTTTCTCAACGTCCAGTACAGTCCCACACCCTTATGAGTTCTACATGTCTAGTTATTTTATAGTGGTGTTTCAGAAATTCTTTACTGCATATTTTCTTTTCCTCGTACGCCAACGAGCTCTGTGAAGACCCACTCCAAATCCAAAGAGCCGCCGCCCAAGCTGGTGACCGTGAAGGATTATTTCACAGACCCACAAGAAATACTCCGCGTGTAACTTGAAAATGTACTCTTGAAAGGCTCCCTTGTTAACCATCTGCGAGTGCATTTCTTCCCCTAGGGCTTGACACTAGCTGGACTTGAAACAAGACAGCGCACCAATACACTTCCGTAAAAGTCCCTTCCTTTAACCCATGTATTCTTGTATTTAGTATACAGGCCAAGTGGTACCTGTAGCATGTAGGAAGGGCAGTTTAACTTAATTTTCAACGTTGTATCGTCAAATCAACCGCTAGACTGAAGCAAGATCTGTGGCCAGTAGACCAACTCGCAGTTGTACTTTCTTTACAAAAGCAACGGAAAATTGATGTCGCTTGATGACTGTATTATGTGACGTCAGAGATGCAACGTGGAAAAATTGCGACTACTGCAAAAAAGTGTAGATGATAACTGAACACAACGCCTTAGCCACCATCTTTTGCGCCGTTACATAGTCAACGAAGGTCAATGAATGATCACCAGTCTTGTGCTTCTCTCAAATGAAGCTGGCTAGAACCAATTAAGGTTTTTCCCGACCTCAGGGCGGGGCCGTTCACTGCCATGGTACCACGTCGCTAGCCGAGGTCATCAAATACCCACTTTTATTATCCGCCAACTATGGAGTGTTGTTGGCATCGCTGCCTGAGCACCTCTTGTCTCTGGCTTCTGTACCTGCACGTGCCCTCACCTTTGCACTGCTGCACGGGTTTTGGCTGCGAACTCGCGGCTGCTGGCTACGCTTAGCTGCTCCCCAGGAGCCCCCAAAAAGCACGACAACTCGTGCAACATAGAAAATGTTTCCGCTCAGAGAAAACCCCCTGAAGCTTACCATCCCTGGCACCTACACCATCTCCACACTCCCCGAATCCACCAAGCCCACAGTAGTGAAGCTTGTATCCGGCGAGAAAGTGCATTTGATCTCGGGCAAACCCACTTGGCGCCATAGCCTGAGCTTCAACCCAGAGGTCCTACATGCTATTCCATCAGGCCGTCATGTGGACTCTACACAAATAGTGGTGAGGCGAGAAAGACCGTTCCTGTACGCCGGTCCAGCGCCAGATAGCCTCCTCCAAACTGTCTTGCTGAAGCCCCTGAGCCCTGCTGCACAAAAGCATGGCGATCACTTGCCTGAGATTGGTCGACTGGGGAACCCAAGAACAAGCAGAATGGGGGAGCATGTGACAAACAGACTCGGTTCTTCCAAAACGAACAAGCTTGGGTCTTCCCAGAAGCATGAACCTGTGACTGAGAAACGTATGCCTAGGGCCACCAACCAAAGACTGATGGCAATTCGGGTAAGGAAGGACACTCGAACAGCTCTTTCCGTCTTGGAGGCAGGTCATCCCCCGGGTGAGGTGGCACAAGAAGCCAATCAGTCAGTGCAGCCCACAGTGCAGCCGAAGACTGCTATCAAGTCTGCGGAGCCAATTTCGGGCGAGAAAAAAGAGATTATGGAGAAAAACAAGTTTTGCGAAGAAGACATAGAACTCATTGAACCCGAGGCTTCTCGCTCGGAGCTGGAAAGCTCAAACGTGGTCCTGGTAGGATCTAACACCGGACAGGATAGGATCGCCTTGGGCTCAGATTATGGCTCGGAAAAGTCCAGAGCAGAATCGAAATCAAAATCATCAGCCTCCGGAACTTCTTCAGACTCCTTTTCCAGCCCCAACCCTCAATCAAGTTCAAACCACACTCCAATTCCAACCTACGCTCTACTGGTTGCTAGCTACAGGGGGGACACGTCATCGCCGGACGAACAGGCGCTTTCAGAACACAAGGAATCTCCAATCGAAGCTCGCGAAACCCTTCTCCAGGACTTGGCTTTCAGTGTCTTTGACGATTCAGATGAGCCACTAGAAATTCATTCCTTCAGATCACGAAACGTTAGCTTGCCCACGAATTTGGGTGTTCTAGACACGGTGTCTCCCTATGCAGGCGTATCGTTTTCGCCAGTAAATCGGGGCCAAGGTGACCCACAGGTGCAGATAGCGCTCACACTTCAAGAGATTGTGCAAAGTGAACACATGTTCATCAAAAGCTTGACACTTCTCCGGAACTTCTTCGTGGAGCCGTTGCTAGTCAAGTGTGTGGGCATGCAAATCACTTGCACCCCGCTCTTACACATGGACACCATTCTCCAGGCACTCATAGCCAAGCACGACGACTTCTACAGCCACATGGCTCAAGCTATGCTAGCAGACAAAACTAGCGGCCAGGTGCTGAAGCTCCATAGCTACGCTTTACTTGCGCAGAAGCTTTTTGTGGACACCTCTTACGGCGACTACTCGGCTTACGCAGAGCTTATCCTCACGTTAGTGGAGAGACAAATTTCTCCATTCGACTCCCCGTACATCAAGGGGCTCCAACGATTCTTGGAGCAGAACCAGCCAAAGGCCCGGTGCATGGATTTGTCCGTCAGCAGCCTCTTGCAAAAGCCCATGGGACGAATCGCCAAGTACCAGTTGTTTCTCTCCGCCCTCCAGAAGAGCTGTCCTGACGATGTGATCATTGGAGAAGCTCTGGATGCTCTCAACGCTGGGCTTAGCCGCATCAACTCGGACATCAGTACAAGCCGCCAGAAGCGCGTGCAAACGCGGGCGCTAGTTCCGAAGTCGACCGCCGTGTCCGTTGAAAACTTTGGAATCATGCGAGGTCATATGGCAAAGGCGCAGATGGCTTGGCTAGTGCATGAGCGGCGGCGGGGAGCGTTCGAGTTGGTATCACGTCACGTGGCACTCCTCTTCTTTGACTACCACCTTGTAGTGCTCAGCCGGCGCCTGGATAAGACCCTCTTTGTGATTGCGGCTGCCAGCTGCATCAGTGGACTGGTGGAAGACGATGGGCTTTGCACCAGCGACGAGAACACAGTGAAGGTGAGGTTTCAGAAGTCCCACTGCTTCTATGAGGTCTTGTTCAAGGCCGAGACTTCAGAAACCTATCACGCCTTCGTGGACCACATGGCCCTTTTGAGCACCAATAAACCCGATACTCCTAGCGATGGGGATACCAGTATTGATATACCCATCGCCCTGTGCGACCTTGTTCCGGGTCAACCGGATACCCAGCGGAACCATAGCAGCACGTGCTACTTTCGGAAAACACACGAGGCCAAATTCGAAGCGTCCAACTCTAGGTTTCGCTCCATTGCGGCCTTGCGGAACTGCCGTTTGTGGTGAAATTAGTTCATATTGTCGTTTTAACATGCCATTGTAGAAGATGCCTGTTGGCTAGGTGTAGACATGGACAAAGCCATTGACACTTTGAGTGATTGGGAAGCACTATCGGATGACCAGACCTGGAGCCTGCACTGTGTGCATTTTGTATTCTACTTTGAAGTTCACAGTTGCCGCTTTAAATTTCAATGTACTTGTGGTTCAACTTTATGTGATCAATACCAGTACAAATATGCGTGATTCTAGTAAGTGAAACCCTCAAATTGTTTGCCGCGTTACTCTTTTTAAATCGTGTAGTTATACGATATTGTGTGTTCAGGTGCTTTATTCTGTCCACCACGTGGTGTTTTGGTCCTATGCCAAGTCGATATGATGGTCTGCTTATAAAAACGGGAAAATCCAGGTTAAAGGGGAACGAGCTGGCAGCGAAAATCACACCTACATAACTGAATGTATTTTTTTTTCGAATTTGCGAGCCACGTAGTCCTTGGGCGCTGATAAATGCTTCATCAATGTAGTGTTGACGGGTATTTGGCGAGCTAAAAGCTTGTCTTCTCCTTAAGCTCGTATTGTGGAGAGATCAAAGTCCATTTGCAAGCTAATTGATGGGACATTTCAATTTGCCCAGTGTCACTGATCTTGGAATCAACAAATCGGAAATTATTAATATGGGTATAATTACCAACTAAGCAAATATCAGACAATAGAAGCAGTTCAAGGGCATATTTTCAACCTGAACACCTTTCATCGAAGATCAAGCCCTACAGGATCAGAATAGCAAAGGCGTATTCAACAATTGACCATTTTATACCTCCAAGTAATCCTTCCATACGATAGTCCGCTTCCAATGACAATTCTCGCCATGTACTAAATTCTGGGTTCATCTTCCCCTAGTATGGAAAGCGTCGCCGAAAAAAAGGCTGAAAATGCGTCAAAATAAGAGTCAGGTACTCCTTTTTACGGGTGTGAAGTGTGTTTGTATCAATTCATAATGGGGAGACAGCTGGGTTCGTTCGGGGCCCGAGGTGAAGCTGTGCCAAGTGCAACAAGTCTGTCTTGCAATTAGTTGGTGTCACGTGGGTAGTCGTATAATCAGAATGAGAGTATATTTCAAGCAGCCAACTTCAAAGTAGTTCGATTGGTCAAGGGCCTCATCAGGTGATTAATCCGAGCACGAACCTTATGAATTTGGCAGCAGTCGAGAGTGGAGTAGTGAAAATTAGAGAGCCAGAAAATAAAGTCGAAAATAAAGTCAGTTTTCAATATAGACAATCGTCACAGAGATAGTGGGAAACAAGGGTGCTATGTTCAGTGAGCAAACCAGTTTGTTTCCCGAAACGGAGAAGCCTAAATCCAATAGCACAAAAGTTCAATTCCAGTGCAATAGCCAAAATCACAGGTTCAGTTTGATCCAACCTGCGTTTCGTTGGCAGAATGATGACATAGGCCTGTACATAGGCAATCCGAGGCGCTGGTTTCAGGGCTCAATGTCAGGAACTCCGCTTTGACGGCCATCTGTATTAAAAGGTACGGGTGCACTTGAGCTGTCCAGCTGAGTGCTCCATATGTGGGGTGCGCTTGGCAGGTGCCACTGCACTGAACGCACCTGCATCATTCTAGTTTTAGTTTCGCTCGTACTTTAGCGAGGTCGTGGCTGGCCGGGTGGCTGGTAGCGGGGGGGCCAAACGCGGTAGCTGGCGTGGTCACGGGCCAAACGCGGTGGCTGGCGGGGTCACGGCCAAAACGCGGTGGCTGGCTGGCGCGGTGGCTGGCTAGCCTGAGATTTACCCCCCGGGTGCGGCGAACGCCATACCCGTAGCTCGCGCCAGTGGCAAATGGCTCGCTCCCATTTGCCAGAAAGCGGTACATGCACTACCTTCCGCTTGCCGCTACGCTCAACATACACGATACAAAAAAAAAAACCCTTAAACCTCCCCCATCAACAGATACTGCCTACACCTCGCATCACGCAATCACGTCTTCAAACATAGCCGATCCCGTTTCTTTTATTCGGGAAAGTACGCCTCTTCCCCGTGCTTCTGCAAACTCTTCTCCTTCACTTGTCCGCAAACGTCCTCAAGTTCACTGTATCCAGCTACTCAACAACGAAACCGCCGACTCCTCGCCGAATTGGTTCCCGATCACGGACTACCGACTTTTCATTTGAACATACCAGACTTCCGCTTGCCATTCCCTTTACCTGTTTGGTCTGGTTATTCCTTACTTCCCTCACCCCTGGTGAACATCTTTATCTCACTATTGTGGTTATCCCCAAAAGCAACTGGTGAGATCGCGTAATCGCTCTTCCGGCCTGTACTCATCTTCGCTGTCGTTGATAAAAAATGGCCTCCGAACCTACCGGACAATTCCTTAATCCCATGGCACTTGGCGGGCCGCAAACCCTCCTCCTGGGTAATTTTTCCCTCCTGCATTCCTCCAACGCCCCTGGCACTCCCCAATCTCTGCTACTGTCGTTACCGCATGTATTGAAGCTCTCCAACGTTCCGCTGGACTTGACGCCGCGTGAGGCCGCCCTCATCTTTGCTCTAGTATCCGATGATCTCCTCAGCGTCGACCTCAAGGACTATACCATAACTGCATCTTTCAAAAACTCCTCTACTTGCCTCACCACGGGAAAGTTGCTCGACGGTAAGTTCATTTTCGGTTCCACATTTGCCCCAGTGAAAGCTGAGCTAGAGAACCCAGCGCCTGCATCCAGAAACACCTCCATCACTAATAACAGCATAAGCGGCTTTGACAAATTGAACTTGGCTACTGGCATTTCCCCCTCTTCATCGCATCTGAATTCACTCCAAAAACCAACCCAATCTTCACTGGATCTACCACAACAGCAACAGCCATTTGACTCGTATCAAAAGAGAGCTTCGGTCGGAAACCAGAGGTCTCGCTTTTTGTTCAGTGACCCTTTTTCTGGAGCAACCACACCTACCAACCCTGCATCGGGCTCAATCGATTTGAGCGATTTAACTGGTAAATCGCTACTCTTGATGAAGTCTCAAGCTGACACCAGAGAGTATGAGAATATTCCTCGTGATCCTTGGACTTCCCAGAATCTGTCCAACATCGCATTTGCATCTAACCCACAAACCCCGGGCATAGCCAATATCAATCCCTACGATTGGACGGCTACTGCTCCGCTGCAACCGCTGCATCCAGGAACCTCGATTCAACCTCAAGCAAATCATATGCAAACCACCCAGAAATCGCCTGTGGACCAATCTGGAGAAAGAAGAAGAACGTCATCGTTCTTCAACGGGACTGCCCTGTTCCTGCAAAATCAAAGCCAAGCGGCTCCAAATTCGAATCTCCCACTTCAAAACTCGCAGACCGCCCTGAGCAATCAGCAACCACCACCGAACTCCGTCAACCAGCTCTCACTGCAAACGGATGAAAAGCCACCATCACAGACGGCAGCTGCCATCATCTCACAGGGACCCTCTCTGCAGTCCAACCTGACTTTGCCTCCATTATCCACTTCGCAGTCTGGGGTTCGCAGTGGACCGAGTTCTGCGGTAGGAGCACCATCCACCGCCACCACACCAACATCAGGAGCTCGTGCAACCACGAAAGACGTTCCTGATTTGTCTTTATTGGCCCGAGTGCCCCCACCAGCAAATCCTGCAGATCAGAATCCTCCCTGCAACACTTTGTACGTGGGCAATTTACCTCCGGATGCTACCGAAGCAGAACTCCGATCTCTTTTCGCACCGCAGAAGGGATTCCGCCGTTTGTCGTTTCGAACCAAAAACCAGTCGTCGAACTCTGGCTCAAGTGTTCTGAGCCACAATCACGGACCCATGTGTTTTGTGGAGTTTGAGGATGTTGCACACGCTACCATTGCATTGGCAGAGCTTTACGGCAGGGCGTTGCCCCGTCCTGCAGGCAGCAATGGAAAAGGTGGAATTCGGTTGTCGTTTTCCAAAAATCCCTTGGGAGTCCGTGGGCCAGGGAACCCTAGAAGGACATCCAATTCACAACAGCCATCGCTGAGTGGGAATCTGGGTGTAGGCAACTACGGTTATTCGAGCTACCACTAGAGTTGAACGGGTCTGCTAGAGTTCACTCATAGAGTGTTCACTTCGAGTGTTCATATCAAGTTTTCATTTCGAGTGTTTATGCAGGGGATCGTTTTGCAGTTCATTTCAGCCGTCAGTTGTGAAATGATTGTTCAGTGGCTTGTTGAAAGTGTTTTGTCAACACTTGATTGTCATTGTTTAAAGAAAGGACCGAGACGTGGCTGTCGATCCCATCGAGTCAAAAAGCTCTCTTGTCAAGGGGCCAATGATTATTTAAGGCGGTCCGAATTCATTCTTATAGAAGCCTCACCATTTTGGTTCGTAAAGACAGTCTTCAGCCATGCTACAGTTTCAGCCTGGCATCGACTAAGAGCGATGAATCGTCTTCGCAGACTGCAGGGTCGCAACCTGTCACCACCGTTCGAGGCGATCGAACATGTATTATTTTAATAGTTAATTGTGCCATATCATAGGACGCCGTTCCGCAGCATGACGTTGCTTACGTTAACGACCATTTAAGTATGAGATTAATGAAAGCTTGTCTTTTTCCGGGTGTAGAATCAACAGTCCAATCAGAATCTGATACCGGTTTCTCTCTGCTTAAGGTATAGTTAAAAGTGGTATCAACTCAGAAGATACAACATAAGAGTATCTTCTAGTGTGATTTTGTATTGCCTAACTGTAAGAGTGGATGATCAAACATAATTGGTGTATTCATAAAAATTGACTCTTGTCGTTCGGATTTTTTCAAATTTGCCTCGAAAAGACTTGAAAATGGTAGATTTTCGTCCAGGAAATTGTTCGATCTCTTATAAATTATAAAATGCTAAAAGAGTTTTCGGAATGAAGAACATAAAGGAATGAATAAGAAGCACGGGTTATATATTTAGTACTACATAGATTAATTATATAACTCAAAAGATGATCACCTGGACTGTTGATAAACCATGTCCAAGAAGAATAATAGCAAAAATAGCTTCAATGGTGATGGCTACGCAAACTTCACACAGGAATCAATGGATAACAAAGTATACATGGTAAACCAAATTTAGTGGCTGAAGTAGATTTTCAAAAGCAAACGAATTTACATCTAACGCTTTGAAAAAAGACCTTAGTTTCATAATCTAGAGGAGAAATAGGGTAGAGATGAAAATGCTGTACTGGCCCAAACCGGCAAAAAAATGCTTGTGGATAAAGACTATACTCGCTATGCTAGGAATCCATGGTGTAATCAGTGTCGCGTATTTTCAATAGATACCCAAATCAAGAAGTCATGTACAGTTTGGCATCGGTAGATGAAACGCAAAAAAACATTGATACATAGTATGGTAACTGCCCTATAAGATTGCACACGGCGGATCAAGGATGGTGAAGTGGAAATGAAACCACACCGTAAAGTACCAAGAGCAACGTCAAATAGTATCGTCTAGGGCTGTTAATGTGAGACTAAAATTGACTTGAAAACTCAAAGTGTCAAGACGATAACAAAAGGAATGGATATACTGATAATAAATTCCAACTTGAATATCGTCCCATTACATCTCATTAAATCCCCTTCTTGCTTTGCCCAATATAGCATACTCCCCTATACGCACTTCTACCATTAAGCCCCATACTCACCACGTATTGATTTAGCCTTTCAGTTTCCCTTTGTGTCTATTCTAATCTTTTTCTATATCTTTTACACATACTTCTTTTTGACCGCTTCAATGTTTGCCCTTGTCACCCTTGTTTCGCATGTCTAGCGGGTGGTTTCTGTATAACCTTTTTGATGGGAACAATGTAGCACAGTATTGTCTACGCTCCTCATTGTCATCGCAGGCTAAAATATAGGAATGTTGAGAAACTCCTCAATGTAACATAGCGGCAAAGTGGCAGACTCGAAGCCTGGAAGGCACTAACCTATGTTATGTGCAGGGGCCACTGTTATAACGTTTAAACCTCCTTCTCCGAATTGTACGGGGATACATAAATGAACCAGGAGAACATTCCATAGTATCGTAAGACAGTGCTCGGTTTCCTTCAAGCACATGTATACTTCTGCACTGTCCGCTTGCGAACAGAGACGTCTGCACGGGACAATAATCCAGCATTGAGACAAGTGACCTCTCGGTGCCCGTTTCGCCAATACGGCCCCGTGGCCAATGCTGCCATCATCAAGGCCACCGAATCATGGCATTTGCCGTTCTCGACCTATTTCCACTTGTCTGCCGCGAAGCTTTTTGGGTGATTATCTCGTGTGCATCATGATAAGCTTTCAAACAGTATTTGGTGGCGCATTTTGTCTTTCCTAAAAGATTTATAGCAGCGTAACGGGATATTAGTTGTACACTTGACTTCAAGTGGTCTGGATTGTTTGAGTCTCATCCCTTTTGCCAACCAGATGTTCTAAAGCGTGTTTTTACTCGTGTCTTGATATTATATTGTTAGCTTGTCATCGCGTATTGCCTTCATGGTGAATTGCTTTTATGTTGTCTTGTTAGTGCCCTATTATGCCCTGCTATAGTGTCTTGCCTGCGGGGTCTTGTCTTGAATTAGTTTTGGCGAACTGGTTTAGACCAGTTGGTTTGGGTGAATTGGTGCCTGGTGATTTTGTTCCTGGTGAACTATTTCTTGGCGCATGGGAACACGGTGTATGCATCAGAATAGACAAGTGACCTCTCGGTGCCAAACATTGGCTCAACTGAGCAGCGGCGAGATGAAATGATGCGCCAAAGCCTTCAGCGCTATAAATCGGAGTCCGGAGAAGAGGGCCTGAGGCTTAGCCCTCAGTAGAATCTACAAAGCTAGGGATCTCGCCCAGGCTCGAACGGTATCGAGAAAAACAAGTTAAGGAGAAGATCCTAGTAGATCGATAAAAGGAAGAACAATACCACCGAAACGATTATCTCCTGTCGTGAGGTGTTGGCCTACCGTATTGTGCTGGAATGCGCCTTCATCAACCACAGTCCATGTAGTAGTGCCATAGCGTTACTAGGGCAACCATCCAATAGAGGGAAAGTGGGAGCTGTATTCATTCACTCGCCAAGCATAAAGCGCACCTTCAGTGTTGACCTTCAACAGCCGCAATCGACTCAGGTGCCTTTCCTTACCCGGCTGTCCCATGTGCTGGAGCAAGTGGGCATTTGCGAGGGTAGTAGCTCGCGTCTAGGTGCCAATTACTATTCAGCATCTATCTAGTATCTTCTGTGCTGTTGCCATCTCCTCGAAAGCACAACCGAGGTCCCAAATATAGATGTTGTGCCGGGCCCATAGCCTTCCTCTGCCGGATCCACCTCAAGATGGTAGAAAGACGCGAGTGAAAAGGGGTCTCCTCGCTGCTAAAATAAGTGCCTTTTTGGAATTATTTGCTTTCCAGATTGTCTAATCACTCGTCACTTATATTTGCATTCTGATCACCACCTCAACACATCTAACGTATTAAAAATAACGATACTTGAAGTGGTGTGGGAGACACCCCAATGTAAAATATACATCGGTCAGAAGGACGACAATGAAACATGGAGTGTCATCCACAGTCATCCACAAAGTTCGGAGGTTTGGTCACGGAAAGCTGTACTAAGGGTCTCGCTTTGGGTCAACCTCGCTAATACTGCCAAAGTCATGGAGCAAGGAGGCAGTATTATTGAAATTGCTCCATATACCCGAGTCATTAGTGTATGACATCAAAATGCCGGTGAACTTAATGCGCCAGAGCGTAGTGAAATATTATGTTTCCAGTACGCTGATTCTCATTCTTGGCTCCATCAGTACTGGAGGGATGCTCAATGTTTATATGCGAGCAAGACATGGCTAATGGAGCGCTGGTCTGGGCTATCCTTGTATTCGCCATGGTCCAGGTGTGTATGTGCACATCACACTTCCGAATCTTCAGTCACCGCAGACATTTCATTATTCCGCCTATCATTCACTGCCTACCATTCACTAGATCCCTGTATAATGGTGTACCACGAATCTCCCCAACCCTCGAGCACAGCAGGCAGCCCTTTGCTTGTTAGTAATAGCATCACCTAAACAGGTTTCACATGGGATGTCAATACTCAAGGTAATAAAGCAATTCAACACGCTTCATTCGATTCTTTCGTGTTCTCCACTCTTGTCTAATATCACTCGAATAAACTCATACTATGAGATATAGGTATGAGAGTGGGTGCAAGACCTTCCTTGGTAATCATCTCGTTGGCAATTCTTTCGGACAGCTGGTCACATGGGTGTAGAAACTGTCGATAGGTTCGCTTCTCATTCTCCAGACACTATGCCAATTCAGCGCCTGAACGCCCGCTCACTTCATTTCGCTCCTGGTGTTTGGGATGTTCTGGCTCCTTGCGACCCACGAGAATTCTTTAGGCAATGCCTGGTCATTCAGGGTGTAATAGAGAAATTACATCCGCAGCCATAGACGTATTGAAGTCCAACCAAAAAATGAAATACCATAAACCTTTTATACATTCCAGCAAACCGCTCACACTGGGCAGCAAAGTCTAAAGTTTATCAAAAGCACCACCAGGTATGTGTTATCGCCTAGCGCCGAGAACTCCATAATATCCGCCAAAGACAGGGCTTTGTCCCTGATAATCCGATACATTGATTTCAAAGAGTGATGCATTGCCTTTCATAATATCCAGGCTAGCGACTAGATACCGCAACTTTCCCTCGCTATACCTGTCTGATCAGTATCTCGCCTATATCCGACAACATTTCAAAATCGAGAAAATTCGAGAGCTTCGTAGCAATGCAAACACATGGACACTTGGATTCCCCTGCCTTGAGTGTTCTTATTGTATTAGATACAATATTCATCAAGCATTTCCAGAGCCCCAGATCGCTTGAATTTCCACAGGTTGGTATTCAAGTACCACAGTCTAAAGTCCCCTTCGACTGATTTCCACCGCAAACATTCAACACAAGAAGCTCGCTAACTTTGATTTTACACCTGCGCACGGAAGACTGACCAAACCACAACTTGGAAGTTTGAATACGGCTTTCGGAAACTAATCAGAACCGGGAATCGGTTGATGCTGATCGTGATTAATCGTCTGCGCTTGTGGCTGAAATTCGACGCCGAATGAAAGTTTCGTCAGTTCATCACTTCATCTATCCACAAAATCACCAGGCAACATTGGCTTGGTCTGTAACTATTCTCAAACACCTAGGGATGCATGCCATAGTCAGATCTCTCGTCGCTCAATCTATTCAACCGCAAGAGCGTTTCCTTTAAAGTTCTTCAGCGACGCGATTCGCAACTCTCTAGACTGAAGAATTCAAAAACCAGCTCCAACAGCCGCATGTGTCAGAAATTTCCATGACACATCAGTTCCTCTTGGGCCGGAGTTCAAGGAGATCAGCTGGCTTGGCGTACGCCTGCGTCAACCAACTGGATTTGAGAACCTCTTCACACGAAATTCGTTTGTTGGGATTAGGATTGAGCATTTGAAGAAGCTCAATGCGTGCATCATAGTGGATCTTTTTGAAAAGGGCGAGGGCCGGATTCAACATGACGCTGGAGTTTTTATCGTTCAACTTGTCTACCAAGCTGCGGAGCTGCTTGCTTCCCTCGGGGTAGTTTTCCATGTACGCCTCCATTTTCTTATTTTTCTCGTCGAAGATGTTTGCTGTTTGCCATGGCACAGACATGAGAAACACCTGGAAACAAACAATTCCTAGTGCCCACACATCGACACTTTTAAAGTCCAACCCACAGGCCAGAGACTGTGGCTTGTGGCACCTTTCCGGCGATGTTTGTGGCGCTGAAAGCGGTGGATTTGGACCTGTTGCTTCTGGGGACTCCGATATTGGCGGGCCTTCTGCCTTTGGGGATTCCTCTGGATTCTTGAGTACATCCAGTTCTTTCAGTAAAAGTTCTTCCTTTTCCGCAACAATGGGTAGCTTCTCGGGCTTAAGCATCTTCTCGAGACGGAGGTATTTCTTGTCGCGGTCCAGTTTCTCTACTTCGACCTCTGACTCTCTTTCGGAATTCAGCAGCGTGTCCGTAGTCTGTGGGCCGCCTGTGCTTCTCTTTCTCTTATTTTCAATCCAGTACAACTCCGGCGCCTTGAACGACGGAGTCCCACAGAAATCATCACTGAGAGGGAGCTGTTGTTCCATCCGAGAAAGATCCAAAGAACAGCCAAAGTCGTTGAGCTTGATCTCGCCGCCTGCACCAATGAGAAAATTTTCGGGCTTTATATCTCTGTGCACAATGTCGTGCCTGTGAAGAAATTCCACTGCCTTGACGATCTGCTTGAAGATGGCATCTTTGAGGTGCGTGGGCATGTGGACTTTTCGTGCTCGGACATCACATAAGTAGTCAAGAAGATCGCCCATCTGGAAATACTGTATTATGAGCGAAAGCTCGGGCTCCGGAGTTTTAGTGTCGGCCACCAAGTCAAACACTTCCACCACATGCTTTGATGCGGCACACTTGCGGAGGTTATCATACTCTCGTTGCACGGATGAGACGTAATGCAGGTACGACTGGGCTGGCTGTTTCCGAACGCATTTGATCACCACGAACTTCGAGTTGGCCGCATCAGAGGCTTTGTAGATTGTGCCATTCGCACCATCGAATATGGGCTTACTAGATAATTTAACCCACTTGGAAGCCGGCTTATCAGCCAGAGACTCGGTAGTCTGGGTAAAATTCTCCACTGGGGCTCCGGGCGCGTTTTGGAATTCAGGCACGGTATCATCGAGGCGATTCGTAGACCCCGCGTGCTGCCACTGGTGTTGGGGCCCGAACTCCGTCTCTTCGGAGCCGGCAACTTTGGATGGTTCTGAGTCATTCAGCCTTTGAGGAAAATTCGGCGCTGTAGCCGTGTTAACCTCTTTGGGTGTCATGGGAGTCCCATTTGGTGAGGAAGCCGATTCAGAAATTAAAGCCGTCACTTTAGATGGAGTGGAAGCCTCATTTGCAGTATCTGTCTCGCGAGTGTTAGCAGCCTCTTTGAGCAGTTCTCGATCCTCAAGTGAAGTGGTCGCTTTTGGCGTCTTGATGATCTCTTCAGACAATCCGCGAGCCCCACTAGTAGATGCTCCTGGAATGGTGTTTTCAGGCAGGCGCGATAGCGTGTTGGGTGAATCCAAGAGCATGGATTTAGCCACATTCGTCGGAGAAGACGACGATGGCTGGCCAGATGACTTCCGTGGTGAATGGGCCGTTTTAGCCCGCGTGGGCGCCCGCGGCGGGGCCTTTTCGTCAGAGATTTCCGAGCGAGAGCGGTTCAAGTTGGATGGTACTGAGTCAGGTAACTTCGGGGCAGCCTTGCGGTGGGAAAATAGCGACCTGAAAGGCATGGCAAAACTCTTATTGGTGACTCCATACACTCGGCGCTAATCAGTCCGAGGTGCCAAGGGTGTTGAATGGGACCGTAAAGAAATTGAAAGACGATATGTCAGGATCAAGCAGATCGATTCCGGAAGGCCAAAGAGTTAGCAAAGTGGTGCCAAAGATGCCAAAGATGCCAAAGATGCCAAAGATGCCAAAGATGCCAATGAGTTGCCAATGAGGAGTCGAGGAGGAGTCGAGAAGGAGTCGAAGATAAGGAGGGGAGGGCAAGGAGGTGCTAGCGTGGCTCAGCTTTGAGAATAGCCGGTTGAACTTCCTTTTGCGGCTGAATGGTTTGCAGGCAGCTCGGGTAGAAGGTAAAAGAAGGGGTTGGTGGTTTAGGGCGTGATGAGGAGGGTGAATTCTCTGGGGTAGGTGCGTGCGGACTGCACTGTGCCCTGGCAGAGCATAGCTCAGATAAGCCGGCCCACCTGCACTACTTAGCGTGGCCGCACTCTATGACGTCAGCGACTCTTGCGTAGCACCAGTATTTAAGCCACCCAAACTCCTGAGAAACCTTGTCGCCGCATAAGTAGGACAAGGAGAGCCGGGCAAGATCTAGGATGGAAATGAACATTTCGTGCGGCCAAGGCGTAGAGTTGGAGCCCTCATGGGTGGCGCACGACCAGTCCCCGCCCGGTCAGAAAAG
Organism: Metschnikowia sp. UWOPS 03-167b3; assembly: GCA_009756565.1. Lineage (NCBI taxonomy): Eukaryota > Fungi > Ascomycota > Pichiomycetes > Serinales > Metschnikowiaceae > Metschnikowia > Metschnikowia sp. UWOPS 03-167b3. Next base: position 89,019 of record WFIV01000025.1, on the reverse strand, counting down.
TCGCAGGGCTTCGAGATGCGGCTGGACATTATGCACTCTCAAACTTTGTTCACCACATCAACAGCTTCACCCGGCATTCTAGGACCCTGGCCTTCTGCTTCATAAACCAAGACGCATGTGTTCTCGTAGCGCCGCCTCTTCTTCACTTGTAGTGCTGCTATTCTCCTCTTGGGGTTCAAGAACGCTTCAGACCCCACTGCACCATTGGAATAGAAATCCTTCAGGGAGGGACTGCTGGTGCAATCAGGGGAGAATTGCATGATCATCAAGTCTTACACCAGTCTCAATTTCTCGAGAGTAACCGAATTGGTGCCTTGGTCACCCTATCTGAGTTTCCACAGGTAATTTCAAGGCTCCCTACTCCAGCTTCTTATTCAATGATTCAATGGGTTTCCTTGAAATTGGCGGATCACAAGGTAGCATGACAACTGGTGAGACGCAAAAGTGACAATGGAGCTTACGAGTCCCAAGACCTCAAGCCTGTAGAATATTTAGCTTGGTTGACCCAGATTTTGTGAAAGGAAACAGGGTTCCAATGCTGGGGCCTTGGGGCATGCCAGCTCTTTTTTCAGTGCCAACTCTGATTTTTTGGAAGAGTCTTGGTGAGGAGCTTTTTCAGCGACGGCCTCAAATATCTGTGACATGACGAACAAATGACTGATACTCCGAAGATTGTGCTCTGTGGTATGACCACCACCCTTCAAAACTCAACTCGAAACACTTGAGTAAGAACACCGTGTAGAGCACAAAATCAAAACGCTGATTGTACAACCTTCACGCTCTCGCCAAATCGTGACAGGAGGCATGCTTGCGTTTCAAGCCACCTTCAACTTGCCTCCTGATTTCATGCTTGCAGCTTGACTCGGTTAGTGCCCGCTTGTGTTCGTTTCTTTTCTAGAGCTTTACCTGGTTCTTTCCATGTGCAGCGGCGCCATGAGTGTTTCCTGTTCTCAAGCTATTTAGGTAACTAGTTCAGAGTGCATCTCCTTTGTATATGCCATTGAAACGGTCGATATCAGGCCCACACAAGACCTGCACAATGCTGCTTCACGTGTACCCGCGATGCCCAGGGCTTCCGGGCCATCTTTGGTTGTGGAAATACCTCAATCAGTCCACCTCGCACTCTAGCAACTTGAAAAGGGCCCCAAGCACTCGCTCCGGGCAGGCCCCAAGCCCGTTGTGGAAAAACTCGCTGGTCACGTGCTGCCGCAAGTTGCGCTCGCCAAAGTATTCTTGTTTGACTTGCATGCAAAGGCTGAAATCCACGTACTGATCCTGGAAATAGCATGCCGCCACTATAGGCACCTGGTCCCATGTAATCTTGCTCAAAATCTCAGGGCGATAGAGCCGTGGCCATGCGTCCTTGGCATGAAGCGCATGCGCCACAGCCGCAAACGGCCGAAGCTCGGCGTAGTCCTCGTACATCGACCGGTACACCATCTCGCCCGTGAAGTACACCGGCGTCAGTTGGCCACACGAGTAGACAAAGGGCTCGTTTCCGGCCGCGTAGCGTAGTCTGTCCGCAGCCCAGTTCGTGTTCCCCGTCCCGTCACAGTAAATGGCTTCCTGGAAAAGCGCATACAAGACGTTGGTGTCAAAGGAGGTGGAATCCTGGATGCGGCAGAGAATGCGGTACGTAGGCAGGCGCAACGTCTGGAGCGAGTGCCACAATTCCGTGACCAACGAGTGCATGGTGTCAGTGCCGCCGGTAGCGCCGAAGCCTAGGCCAAGCTGCTGGAACCGCTCCACCGAGAGGATCCCGCCATTGGGAAGAGCCACGCGGTTGGTCGCCAAATACTGACATATGTCCCGCACGCGAGCCTCGTCCTGGGCATACTTGTTGTAGTAGTGCACGTTGCGCTCCTTCGTGCGCTTGTAGGTTTGGGTGTAGACATGGTCGGCCGTATGGCCAATGGGCGGGATTCCCCCGGTCACGAGCACCTCCGAAAGTGACTCAGCGTACATCGAGAGGTACGTGAACAGGCAGAAGCCGCCAAACGACTGGCCGAGCAACAGCCATTTTTGGTTGCCGAGGAGTTCCATCCGCAACCGCTCCATGTCCTCCACGATGGAGTCTGCCCGGAAGTTGACTAGGTATTCCAATGCATCGTGCTCGCCGCGGAGCGAGGCTAATGTAGAGCCCTCAATAGGACTGCTGAACCCCGTGCCTCTCTGGTCATAGAACACTATTTGGTAGCCTTTGTCAAGCAATACCTTGGCGAACCCTGAGTCCGTGCGGGGAGCCTCGCATGGGAACCCCGGGCCCCCCTGGAGATAGGCAATGACTTTCGCTTTCCGGGAGAACACCACCTTGTCCAGCAACTGACCGTGCAAGTCCTTGACGTAGCGCTGGGTGACGTTGGCGCAAATGGAAATGGTGCGTACATCGCCCTCGTCATGGTACGCGAGAGGAACCCTCATCTGAATGCGCTGGTTGAGAAGCCCGTCGTTGACGAAGGCATCGATAATGTGGTAGGTCATGGTGCGTTCGAACACGCTTCAACTGCGCGTAT
>WFIV01000025.1:35940-86177 GCA_009756565.1 Metschnikowia sp. UWOPS 03-167b3 | reverse complement strand
GACTAATAGCAACCCTAGCATGCAAGTCCGGTTTCAGAAGTTCCGGTGGCGGATACGAGGAGCCCGGAACTCCAATATTTAAGTAAGTGATTCCCGCTCAAGCTTGAGGGATCAACAAGACAAGAGGCATCAGATAACAACCAGATCTTAGTACTATTGATAATATACGATATAAGAGATGACTACAGAAGTTCCCCAATTGAAGAAGTTGCTCGCAGACAAATTGATAACTGTACCGAAGTATAGAAGAGTACACTATAACGCTCAACACGTATAGCTACGCCCTATGCAGTGCCAACAGACGTACAGGTTGGTCCAGCTTGAGCTATGGGACAACTGTACACCAGGGGAAGGGAAACGTGAGTGTACGCTTTCAGATGCAAAACGACACCATGGGAGGATCATTTCTCGGAGCGTGGGGCCTCTGTTGCAATAAAAATACCGGAGGACAATCCCATGCTCTTGATCATTTTATGAATGCATCTTATAATCTCCCAAGGTGGGGTTCTCTTCTCAGAAAGGTAAGATCATGAACCATTTGGGCAAATCAAGGGCCGCGCAGGTAAATTCGTGTAATGATTGCCAATGGGACCAAATCTTTGACGGCGTCCTGCCCGAAGACCATGCTTTGAGGATACGTGGTCGTAAACATAAAAGGAACCCATGGAATCAACCGACTGCAAGTCCTCTTCCACCCTTGCCAGTCCCTTTGAAAACGTATGGTTCGACGACTTCGTACCGCCAAGTATTCGGGAGTAATGACGTCAAAAACTACTACAGAAGAGGTTATGAACCCTGGTTTCCGATGGTTATTTATGGCACTTACTCCAAATAGATGGATCCTGATGATGGCTTCGGTTCACAACTTAATCCTTCCGTGAATTAATTCAAAACAAGAATTGTCCATTATCTCTTGAACTTACTTTTTCCGCCTTTAACCCTGTCGGTTGCACCAGCTTCCTAGAACTGCAATAGTGTACTTGATTTCCAGGTGCATGTACTCAAGAACTCATGTACTAAGCTGTGGAGGTGATTTCACCAAATTCCAAAGACATAGCTACTCACTCGAGAAGCCCATCTGAATCTTCCGGGATTATAAACTCATACCTCGAAAATGAAACCTCACGCTCCTGAAAGTCGCATATTTCCTATAAAACTTTGAAATGCAGAGAAAGAGAAGGGCCTTCGTAAACTACCTTTTTGATCAGAGGATCCTAAACTCAAACATACCACCCTTGTATAAGCTTCAGTTAACTGAAAGAAATTAACAAGTCTGGAATTATGTATCCCACAATTAATAACTCTGATCCATTGAAAACATCGATAATATACAGTTGGGATCATACACATATCCTAAGAAAACCCAGGTTCTATTATAGCCCCGGTCCTCACAAGTACACGACTATTCAACTACGAAGATTGAGTGTTGGTGTAGAGTCAAATAATCAGGTATATGTAATCCTTGCTGATGTTGAACATCATTAAAGTCTTTGCCATGTTACAAGCTGGAATTAGACAACACGCTCCAAATCAAAAATGTATCAGCCAGAATTAACCATTACAATTCATTGAAACGTGAAGTGAAAAAAGTGGAAAGTTTCTGGGAGTAGCGGTGGACGACGATATAAGCGAAAAAGTGAAAACCTTAGATAAGTGTTCTCAACACGCTCTGGGATTTCTCACAAGAAAAGCCTGTAGCCCATAGTCAACTGTCTAGAACTGGCAATTCGGTCAGAAATGCACCGCAACTATGTTTTCCGAAACTTATCCGGGCTTTTTCGAGAGAGAGGACAACCGAAACTAAAAAACAAAAACCATTAGGCATTATCTCTCAATCTGTCTTGTACAATGATTCTGCGAACAATGGCCAAATTAGTTCACTTCCGGCAGCTCCCCTGAGCACCGTAATTCACTCCACTTTCACCACTGCTGGAGTCTGTATTATGCTTTTTAAAAGGTATTTATCCTCCCTTTTTTTCTCCACCTATTATACTTTTTTTTCGACCACTTCTCCCGCTACTCCCCTTTCAAGCTGTGGAAAATTTCCTCGGTAGATTAAGGACAAGGAGATGAATTTCAATGGGGTCTGCTCTTTTTTAAACTGCCTATCATGAATTTGGGGGACAAAACTACCGCTGGCTTGGGCCTGCATCTAAGCTGGGCTCTGGAGACTACTTTTTTCCCACAATAGTCGGATGAAAGCTTGAAAACATAAATCAAACCACACTTTATTGCCTTTCCACGTATCCTTCAAAAGAAAAACTGACTAAACTTGTGGCGAACCACGAGATGAACCGTCAGTACCTTGTGCCTGCATATAGTCGGCGGCCTTTGTTATGTCTGCGTTGTGTTGAGTTGTGCTTCCGTGAAAGACACACTCATTCTGCTACGACTACTCGACCGACCTTGCCTGCGGTCAGCCTTCCCAGGTATCCCATATATGTTTAGTTGTGGACCTGGCTTGGTTGGACCCTCATGGTGACGAGCCGCGTGGGGTGAGTACCCTCCGCCAACGTGATTCACCGGTGCTGTGATCGTATGAAAACCTTGCCATTCACTCGATAGTCTCTTGGGAGCTTGTGACGCGGATCCGTCTATTTAATTTCCTTGGCAGGGAGGGCAGGGTGATTCTGGATCGTTCGACTAAGAGACTTGGCCAGAAGGTCGATGCAGTATTAAATTCAACACTGCAAACGCGATCTAGTATGTTCCTTCTGTCTAGGATCGGAACTATCATCCGCCTTTTCAGAGAGATACATCCGTATTCTCTTTGTTAATGCGTCCTGATGATACACGTCCAGGTCCAACCGCTCGTCCCTCCGGCATTGCATTCTGATGATATCCCGCCATCTTCATTCCTGGGCCACTGCGTTCTTAAACTCGAACACATTTGCGCAACAAGAACACTAAGCCCACTCGGGTTTCGGCTCCTGATAAGAGCCTCTGCCTCTGCCTTTGCCTCTTCCCCTTCCTCTTCCTCTTCCCCTATAATTGCCGCGGCCTCTTCTCACTGAAGCTTCTCCAAACGTATCCATATTGAGGTCTCTCTCCTCGCTCCAGCGCAAGGAACTACGGCTATTCAGCGAGATCGAGTCGAAAAACGAAGAGCTCTTGTCGTAAACAGGTTTGTTCTCGGTATCCTGTAGTCTTTCCTTTTGAAACCGGGCGTTTCCTTGCTCAAAGTCAAAGTCGCTGTCGAACTTCTCGGGCCTGCTTGCCGGAGTTGGAGCAGGCTGTCTGGTTTTGGTTGCCGTTTCGCGCTCCTTCGTAGTGGCAGACGGGGTGCTGGATGGGGAGGCCGCGGAGGGTGCCGTGCTAGAGCCGTGCTTGGCATCCTCTGGTGCTTGGGTCTCTTGAGCCACCGATGCAGAAGCGGCCGGCTGTGGAGCCCGCAGAGAAGAGCGGTCGGCGGTTAAGTTGCTGGGAGTTTCGGTATAAGCCTGTGCCGGGGGGTAATTGGGTGTCGGCGTTGGTCCTGGCGCCTTCTGGGCACTGGTTTGGTGGGCCATGGCTGCAGGTACCACGGGCTGCACTTGTTCAACAGGGGTATCCAAAACAGACAAATCCTTCACGTCGGAGCCACGGAAAACGACATACTCGTAGACATCGGAACCGGGCATGACCTCCAAGTTGGGCTGACCCTGCTCTGCCATTCTGCCCTCGGTGCCGAACGACCGCACGGATTTCAATGACACCGTGGCGTCCTCTGCGGATATGTTCTCCAATATCCCCACATACCGGAGCCCCTTGTTTGAGATCAACGAAATGGTCTTGCCAATGTAATGAGACATGATGGATGGTGACTTGGGCGTGCGCAGCCTGATGGCGGACACTCCGCCCGCGCAGGCACACCCGTACCTCCGCCGGGCCCCGTGCAACTTGTTGCACATGCAGACACATGGCTCAAAGCGTTATGTGGTGTACATTGTACGTATGAACAAGCAGTCGGAAACATCGCCTCTTGGACAAGAATGAGTCAATGATGGTCCCTGAAGAAAGCGCCCATATACCGAAAAGGCCTCATTAAGTTACACTGCCCCATCTAGCCAAATCCGCTCTAAAGATAATGGACAAAGTGTCAAGGGAGCATCGCAAAAATCAAAGAAATTACAGCCCTAGTAGGGAACGAATACAAGAGCTTTGAAGTGACTGGCTGCAATGATTGCCTGCTTAAGTGAGACACGGGCAGGTCATGAAGGCCCGTGACTTCACCATTCCTGCATACGCAAGAGTCAGAGGCAAACCAACCCTAGTCTTTGTATACCGTTGATCTTTCATGCACACCGTATATGCAAGCGGTATAGCTGAGCTTGATGCTGTGATGCATAAGGGGGATAACGGGAGATGGTGTGTACCTGGATATGCCATACTATGCGTCTCAAACGGCTGACTTTCCTCAGCTTGTTTTCTCGGAGCTCTATCAATTTGAGCGGTGATAGAATGTCGCTTGGGTCGTGGAAATTGAAATTGCATGCATTCTTCGGTGGTCTTACTGTACCTTGAAGAGATATTTGCTTGCCGAAACTTCCAAGGGACTCTGAATCATCTTTAGACAACGTCAGCCTACAACTTCCTAATCACGGAGAGTAATGGAATAGTCGGGACAGTTCTTCCAGAGCTTGCAAGTGAAAGCTGTGGAATTTAGATGAAACAATCAAGAGCTTTTCCCAAAAGTACATTTGACTTTTGTCTTCTGGAGGCAGAAGGTTCACATCAATATGTGGCACTTTGCACTCTGCCGCTTGCCTTTTTTTTGGGCTAAATTCACCTGATCACTCCGTCATCGGAACAAGTCCCCTGTCAATTCGGCACTTTCTCGCTTGGCCCGACCCACCATTTGAACAAGCAGGTCACCATTGCTTTAGCTAACCTCGTGTGGCGTGAAACTATCAGAGAAGAAGCTTGACTTTTGGCGCTTGTTCGCAAATGACTGGTGTTTTCCTCACCATCCTAAATGCTCCACGCCTGAGTCTAAAGAGGAGCAGAGTCATTCTCGGCCAGTTCACTGGGATATCACGTCCAAGGACCTTTTCCTTTCCCGCCGCTCTCCGCTAGAATGTCACTGTGTTTCACTCACATCTCCGCCCAAAAATGCTGTTTGTTACATTTCGAATTTTTATGACTGCTTTGATGAATCTGACACTTGTCTCCGTGACACTACAATGGCGACTCTTTACTCGTTGAGAAGGTGGGTTCAATCCTTCAGATGCAATCCTCTTATTCCAAACAACTCAATGAAAAAAGCCTCAGAAACACGGGTCAGTTATCAGCCCTCTTGCGCTTTCAATGCGCCGATTTTGGAAGCCAAGTCGTTGTTTTCAGATTTGCACATCCGAGCCCTGAACTCGCTCCATGGTATGTTACGAATTCCTCATCTCTACTCTGATACTGTTGGCCAGCTAACCGTTGTTGAAGAGCCTGGCTCACGCAGGAGGTTTCCCTCTAACCTTTACGAAATATGCTTCAGCTGACCGGCCTATGCCCTCGGAATACTCAGGTGAATTCATAACTCCTTCATCGGGAAACACTCCTGACCTCAATACTTCAATAGAGGTCTCGGTTTCGATTTATCACATTACAAAAGAAGGCGATCTCCCTAATGATGAAAGCGGTGTTCTGGAAGCTCGTTATGAAATGTACAATTTGATACTTTGGGTCTTTAATCAAGATAATCCTCCATCAACGCACGCAATTAGCCATTCAGCTACTAGGGGTACCAGTTCTACACTATTGCAACGGATTGCACCATACATGTATTAGGTACTATAAGAGAGGCCCAAACCAAAGGCCCGTCCCGAGGGCTAGCACATCGGGGAGCAAGGGGGTGGGGCCCAAAGCTCTAAGCAATCACACAGGCTGGCGACCAGCCGTACTTGGTTTTAAGCGTCCAGAAGTTGTCTTTTGGGGCAGCAGTGGATTTCTTGGTTGTTTGTTGAGGGGCGGCCATTTTCGATGAAAACTTGGGAGATAATGACCAAGGCGGCTCCTTGGCGTCCTTAAGTATTCTTCGACCCATCTTTCAGGGTCGCTTGATGCAGGCGCCGCCCGCTGTGCATGCAAAGTATCGCTATCTGGGCGGGTCAAGTTTCATGCACTTGCCTAATTGGGCGACCACAATGGATTGAAACGGTAAAAGTGCATTACATGACCCTTGGATGCCTTGCAAGCACGAAGTCCATTGAGAAGCTTGAAGCCGAAACACATGTTCTCGTCCCTTGATTTTGGCGACTCAAGCTAGGAAATCTGGTGCGTGAGCCTCTGCGACCGGGAGGTTAAGAGCAGTGCCTGGTGTGGCTTGTTATTCTCCACAGTGTTAATTTCGCCCATGTGTCAATAAGGGCGGAAGCGGCTGCCGAAAGGCGGCGGCTGCCGAACGGCATGTACAGGCACCCACCACAATATCCAAAGCACACGTGCCAGAGAAGCACAAGTGCAGCCACTTAAAGCACTGGTCAGAAGTACACCTCAGCGAGATTCTTCGCAATGAGAACTCAAAAGAGCAGGATGATAGCTATGATCGAAAATGCCTTGAATATTCCAGTTTAGACTCTGTTTTGACCGTGGAAATTATGCAAATGATTAAGCTCTTTAAGAAAGGAAAATAAAGTTGTGTGTTGCTGGGGTTCCATAGTCTGAGACCTCTGCAGGGATGTATGAATGGTCTCCTATACTCACTGAATGTGGGCCCTGAACACTTGCCGTTATCTTCTTCTACCATTTGTACCTGTTTATAATACAACTCTCGGGTACCCTTTTGCGCCGTGTGTGCTCAAGCCACGACAGGACCCTTAGCTTTATAAACGTAGTGAAGTGCCTGCGCCTCAACCTCGTTACTCACCCTTCCTTCTCTACTGTTCATAACACCCAACAATCAAAACTACCATTGTCTTGACTTGTGGACAATCACAGCCACCTCACAGGGTCTAGTCTAGTCGAAACACATATTCTTGTTTCACCTGACCATGGATTATTTTTCAACACAGCCAAAAAACAATGCACCACTTCTGCAATGGCTCGTTACTGCAAAGACTCGTTACTGCAAAGACTCGTTACTGCAAAGACTCGTTACTGCAAAGACTAGTTACTGCAATGCTGGGTAGTACTTGGACTTCCCGTGTGTATACAGCTAAAAAGTCTAACTTATTGTAATCAAGGAAACGATCCACTGAAGAAAGCCAGACCATCTCACGTCTTTCATCTGACCAGGAAAGTTCCTAAATTTGCCGTCATATTCCTCACACGTCGATCGCTAGAGGTGCTGTTGCTGGGAATGACCCATACCGACTTCCCTGTTGATGGATATGTATGCGCACCCACCAAATAAACCTTGTGCGCTTGGTAGAGGGATATAGAAAAAGACCGAGGCAATCTCAACTACCGACTGTGCTGGTTCTCTGAGTTGACCAATTAACTGCGAGCAATCGGATTAATACATGAACGTTTACGTAGGTATGGAATAGAGCTCCAAGATATCTACACCAAAAATATACCAAAGGAACATATCAAGTCTTGGTGGTAATCCGATAAATGAATGGACGAATATAGGCAACGGCTCCTATTAATCACATAAGACATGCTGACGAGTGTACAATATTTTGTATTAACAAATTGTCTGGATGTACATTTTGGCCACTTTTTGATGACTGGTGGACTAGGGCTAATAAACCAACATCAAAACGAATCTGACTCCTGAGAGCTAGGATCGGGAATCGAAATGGAAAAGCTAAAGACTGAAAGCAAGCGAGGAGGAATTTTGCGATGGTGGCCTAAATCCAAATGTAGTAGTGTATGCCCGGGAAAAGGGCCTGTTATTTATGGAGAGTCGCTAGAGGTTTCCATTCTTTTCACAAATAGCCAGGGCATTACTGAAGTCTCTCGCCCTTTGAAGCGCCTCCTGACAATCACTAATAAAAATAAAATACAAAAACCCCAGCCACTTCAATACTTGTTGATAATCAGCAGTCTGTCTCAGCCCAGCAGCCGACCTCAGCTGAACGATGCCCTAACAGCGAGTCAGCGGTAAATTAGCAGTGTTCTACAGTATATGCCTGATAGCTCTCGAGATGTCGCGGCAACAGCCAAAGATCCGTGCCTCCGGGGAAAGGCACTGCTCTGGGGTCGGGCAGGCGAAGCTACCCGAGGGAAATTGGAGCAGCCAAGTGACATCCAAGGCTTGATTGTCATACACGAACCAGGATTTCGCACCCTCTTGCGTAAGCACCTAGTCAGAATACTCTGGGACAGCTGGGCGACATGTGCGACAATTGGGCGACATTGGGGGGATGTGTGCGACATGCGCGAAACATTCATCCACCACTCTCTCGTACCACCATGGACATAACCCAGCCAACCGCCGAAGCAGGCGGCCTGGTATCCCCCAGCGAGCTTGATCAGCAGCAGCAGGCGCAAGATTTCCAGCAAAGCTTGGAAGACCAACAACTTCCGCCCCCCGTCTCCGAAGCAAACATCGATGATGAAGGTGCAGGTCACATTGCCAGCGGAGACCTGATGCCCCCTATGGACGATAATATCCACGAAAACGCTACCGACGCTCTGGAACCGGCGAACATGTTTGATGAGGCCAACCAGAGTGAAAATCGGGCCTCTTTCATGCCGGACGACTTCATGGCCGACGACAACCAATACTTCGACAATGCCGAAAACGGACATGGAGGTTCGGCGGCCACCGCAGAAAATACTGGAGATTCAGAGGATATCAGAGACTTTCACCTGGGCGCGGAAGAAAATCCCGCCGCCGAAACTCAGAACACAGGTTCTCCCCAACCCTCCGATGAGGACCTCCAGGACTTCGACGACCATCTCTACAACATCCGCACGCAGAAGGACCAAAGCGGCGAGGTGACACGGAAAAAGAAGATCCGCAAGAGCCAAAAAGACGCCACGGTGCCATCGCCTGAAGCAATGAACCCCATGGGCAATACATATGACCCGGGCGCGGAATATGATGCGGGCTACACAGAGGAATACTCCAACGAAGACCCAGCGCAGCGCAAAAGACGCCTTTTGGAGGAGAAAATGGACATGGCCGTCAAGAACCGCACCATCAAGCGCCGCCGTGCTGATGAGGACGACTTGGAGAGAATGCAGGATGACAAGATTGACTACCTCAAGAACAAAATGATCGAGGCGGCCAACTTGGACGTGGAGAAGAACTCACAGGGCCACATTGCCACCGAGAAGCTCAAGTTGTTGCGTGAAGTCATGGACACCTTGTCCAAGGCCGACTTGGCCATCTCCATCTTGGACAATAACTTGCTTGAAGCCGTGCGCTTGTGGTTGGAACCCTTGCCCGACTCGTCCATGCCCGCATACCAGATTCAGAAGGAGTTGTTGCAGTCGTTGGTGGACTTGCCCATCAAGACCGACCATCTCGTGGCCAGCGGAATTGGAAAGGTGATGGTTTTTTATCAGCGCAGCAAGCGCACCGAGCCCCTTTTGAAGAAACTCGTGGACAAGTTGATTGGCGAGTGGACGCGGCCCATCTTAAACAAGTCCGACTCGTACAAGGACCGCACCATCCACTTTAACGACTACAACAAGAGCAAGTTCACCAACAAGTTGTCGTCCAAGAAGAACAAGGCTCACGAGCTCAAGACACTATACGAGCAGCAGGCGGAAAGAAGAAAGAGAGCTGCCATCCCAAGCGCCCGTACCACCGCTTACAAGATCGCGCCCAAGGTGGACCCTTCTCTATTGATGAGACAGCAGAAGGGCACGGGCGAGATGTTCAACCGCATCAACCGGAAAATGACAAACTCAAGGAAAAAAGTGGTGAAGAAATCTGGCCCTTCCGTGGAGGGAAAGCACTTGTCGATGTAAAAGAAGCGACCTTGAGCTTCTTTAGAATCGACGGTGTGGTGCTGCCGCTACCAATATTAATAGGGGAAAGATGAGGTTCTTGAGGGCTGTCTCCACCTGTGATCGGAGGAGCTTTGTGCAGGCCTGGAAAGAACTGAAACAACCAACACGAAAAATCACCGAAAGGCTGAAAATCCGCTACCGAGCTATTACCGCCACAGTTCCATCAACCGGATGCCAACCAGAACCAGAATCAGCCAGAATCAGCCAGAATCCACCAACCAAAATCCACAACCAAAATCCACAACCAAAATCCACAACCAAAATCCACAACCAAAATCCACCAACCCAAAGCCACCTGCCAGAAATTACCATATAGAACTATTTTCAGGGCATTGAATAAAACAGAAAGCAACCTGTTGAAAATGTAAAAGGAGAAAATTCAAGAGTATAAAAAGTTAGACCAAAGACGTCACTAGAACAAAGTCGAGTATAGGCAGGACGTGCCGGTGCCGCCAACTTGACCCGCGTGCAGGATGTACGGGTTGATCATTAACACGTTACTTTTTCATGTTGCGTGATCCCCCCGCCTCTACGCTCATTCAATGAATCGTACTATTAAACAGGCTATAACTAGAACCAAATGCAAATGCATCTCTACGATCTTGGCTTTTCCTTCTTCTCTTTCCACAAAGCCAACAAGGAAACACCAGACACCTTGACCACCTTGAATCTGACACCGGGGATATCACCCTTAGCCTTACCTCTTCTACCGAAACCGGCAATCAACACTTCGTCGTTCTCATCGACGAAGTTCAAGCAACCATCGTTTGGCACGAAGGCGGTCACCTTCTTACCGTTCTTGATCAACTGAACACGCACACACTTTCTGATGGCGGAGTTTGGCTGCTTGGATTCCACACCGATTTTCTCCAAGACGATACCCTTGGCGTGGGAAGAACCTCCGAATGGAGAAGACTTGAAGGCAGTACCCAACAATCTGGACTTGTAAGACTCATCTGCCCATCTGTTGTTACGTCTGTGGACTCTCAATTTTCTGGCGGAGTTAAGACCTCTTGGTTTACCGTTACCCATAGTTGCTGATGAGAAAGTGTTGTATAGTAAAAAAATTTTTGAAGCGACCCTAGATTTTTGGTGGTGCGCGCGGGCAGTGGTGCACAGTGTGGTCACGTGAGTAGGGCACAAGCCCTCGCCGGTGGCTCCACCTGCGATGCGCCATCGCGTGATACACGGGTCCATGCTACGGATCAGCACTGGCGGTGCCGTTGCGAAGGCCATACATGGAGAGATTTTGGCTGATGTAATCAAGGCCTTGAATGTGTGCGACTAAGCAATTGAACTGAAAAACTTCAACAGGTGAACCAAAGCAGTTCCTATTGTTGAGGGAGGTAGAAGTGTCATTCACCGACAGTTTTGGTTGACGACCGGATTGACCATAGAACCATGGTGACTGGAGGTAGGTTGGAGATATGACTGCCAGGAAGCGAAGCTTGCTTCTCCGGAGACATACAAAGCTGAAGGGACGCACATCATCATCCGTGTTTCATCCTGGTGGCCAGTAACTTGAAACAACGAGCCAGCACCAAGCCATTGCGCCAGCATAAAGACATTGCGCCAGCGTCCTTATCCTCTCACTATCATCCCTCCCTGTGATTTCTTTGCCATGCCTTGCCATTGCCAGGCCCAATTCGAGCCTATCACACCATGTCATAATCTGCTATGGCTCAGTTTCAACCCGTCACAAGCCTATCTGACCAATGACTTGCGGGTTTTGATGAGTTTCAAAAGAGCCACGAAAAGAATGTCGATCTGATCCTTGAACATGAACAACATTCCCTGCACGATGACCCCCTTGAGCAATTGTGGGGCCACACCTTTGTAGAGCCCCCTCAAGCGCTCCGTGTGCCACAAGTGGCGCAAAGCTTCCACAAAGGAGTTGAATTTGATGTCCTCCTCGTCGTCCGCAACTCCGGCTTCACCCTTGTGGGATTCCTTGTCGGCCAGTTTCTTCTGAAGCATGGCTTTTGACACAATCAACGGCTGAGTACTCAACGTGGCCATCGACTTAGCGCACATCCCCAAGGTGAAACTCTCCAAGGGACCCAAGAATTCCCTCCCGTCAAAGAATATTTGCTTCAACCGCTCGTACGACCCGTAGGTGATGGAGGGATTCACACACAACACCAACGAAACACTGAGACCTCTCCAGAACCCGCTGGCTCCGTCATGCCGGTAGATCTCCTTGGCCAACTGGTACAAAGACCGATGCTTTTTATCGGTTTGCTGCTGCGTGGTGATGACGCCAATGGGCATAGTAAAGAGCTGCGAGATTGCTGCCGCTAACGCTCCCAAGAATAACTCAATCGCCGTCAGATGCTTGTGGCTGGCAGCGGTTTTGCTCACTCGGGAGTAAACCTGCCGCACTATCGAGTACCAGTAGAAGTACAGGAAGTTCTGTGCAGCCAGACCTACCACCGACGAGAACAAGCCATGATACCACCCTAAAACGCCCTTTTTGGCATACAACTTCTGGAGCACGTCGATCGAGTTCTTGTACTTAAGCTCCCGCTCTCTGACTTTTCTCGGCACCTTCCTATCCACTTTCAAGAACGCACTCCCTCCCGAATTTTCGTCCACGCTGGTGAAGCCATAGTCACTGCCAGGATCCTCCGGTGCTACTTTCCGTTTAACCTGCGTCTGGATGATAGTTTTGCTTAGATCCAAGGGATAAACAAGCGTGTTTGCAATTGCCGAAGCCAATGCCCCACTGGCGGCTTTTTCCAAAGGCGTAAGTGACATCAAAAACTAGGAACCTCAAGTTCTGTTGTAGGATAAAACTGTAGAGAATACTCTACCAGGTGAAGCAATCAGAAAAGCAGTAATCGTGATCTGAATAATCAGATTCGTCCAGCTTTAGTCAATGAAGAATTGTTCAAGTCAGTGTCAATGTATGAAAACACCGTTTTATGGTCAGTCAGAAATATCCCTTTCGAAATTATAGTTGAGGATCCAGAGGAAATATTACCTCGAGAAAATTGGTCGTTGATTTGGTGGGTCCGATGTTCCTATCTTGTGATCAGGAGTAAAGGGTATAAGGGTAGGATGAGGTCCCTCTGCTTCACAAGCAAAAATGAGCCTTAATGGGCCCGAGGATAACGCTTCTCCGCATTACGCGCAATGCCCCAGATCTGATGCCACTTCCGAGGAAGGGTGCGCATCATGCAGGTTGTCCCCCCCTCCGTGACCAACACAAGAGGCTGTGAGATGAGACGTCCGCCACAAGAAGCTCTAAATGCAAGGTAAAAAGTGTTTTCAAGCCCTAAATAACTATTCTGGACCAGCCACCGCATTTATATCCGTTACTTTCATGAATCATCCGCTTCAATCTCCATCGAGATAACGGGGAATGCCTGCACACTGTAGAGGCCGTCTAAAGTGGTTAACGGCATTCAAAAAATATCCGCTTGAGCAACTAATTTCAGACGATGAACAAATAAACAATCAGTGATCAAGTATATGGGGAATGTTCATGGAAGATGGGCCCATAAATCCCAATGGCGTGACTTAATCCAAGGCTTTTTCAAATCTTTACTTGCCTGTTTGCATCCCTGGTATCTCTGGATCACGCTCAAAAAGATTGCGGTATTCCACTGAAAAGGTGTCTAACAATTGCTTCTAACTGTGATTATTTCAAGATTTTTACCCTTCAATAAGAAACCTTGTTATGTGTTGATCCGTGGGCTCAATTTTTGATTTCATGGTCATAATTGGGGAGTGACCTTTACTCCCGAATCTTTCGCACACTGGCTCTTATTTAAAAGCGGTTTTTTCCTTTATGACTCCTTTAGAATTTTCAGTGTTTTCATCTCCAACGGAAGAGACGCTTATATAGGCAAATCTTATGATGGACTGTACAATGGCATTTCACACGCGCCGCCAAGCGCACGACCTTCAGATTTGCAGCCACTGCGCAGAAAGCTATATAAAGCGAGAATTTGTCTATCTTCTCGGCCAATTTTGTGACTCAAAAGGAAATAATTGTGGTCCTATTCTGACAAAGATCCCCTGGGCAGGCATGGGCCATGCGACCTCCGAAGCAATACACTACATATCTAAATAGGTTAGCCTCCTGAAGTAAGATCCGGTATTAGGATGGTTTCGGATATATTTGTCTCGGATACATTTGTCTCGGAAAGGCACTTTTTGTTGCTTATATTTCTTACTCGGCCGCTTTTCGCCTTCACGAAGGAGAACTGAAACATGGCGAACCCGGAATAAGTCTGGTTTCTGGGAATTGTGGCATTCAAAATTCTTTGAGGATTAATGATAAGTCATAGGAGAAGGTGCTCCATTTTCTTACTACCAAGTTCACGAGCAATTGGTATCATGACACAAACCTGGGCGTGTTAACTCCAATACTTGACTACTTTGTCCGTACCACAGGTCAAAAAAGTGTCATTCCGGAAACAGACGCTTTTCATTCGCCCATCGTGGGCTTCCAAAGAGACCACGACTTCCTCCGCTAAGAAATCCAAGCCTCGGATCACTCCGTCTTCCCCGGCAATCCAGATCCCACTTCCGTCCTCTCGCCAATGAATTAGTGCATCGCTGAACTTATCTTGAGGCGATAATGTGTTCAAATTGGTGACGATTTGCAGGCGTTTGATTTTCTCTGGGCCATTGTCGCTTTCATCATCAAATGCCACAACTATGGCCCTCATGTACGGTTCATGCGAGGTGGCTATGGCGACTAGAGGCGATTCCAGATTGTGAACGCTGATGCTCATAGGTGTGAATCCCACATTGGAGAACTCTGCCTCGTTTAAGGCTATGCGGAACCTCAATTGGAATGCCGACTCAAAACAAAACACATCCATCAACGTGATCTCCTTTTTGCAAACCAAAACATACAACTTGCCGCTGTGAACAAACGCCTCCATACATGAGCCCTGACTCGTGAGTTTGATCTCGCCCTTCAATTCGACCTGATCACCCACTAAGAAAACCTTGACCATCAAATCCCACCCCAAACTGATGAGATACGTCTTTTGGTTCCACACAACAATCTTAATTTCCGTCACGAGCCTGTTATGGAGCTGGTGGTCGACGTCGGTTTGAAAAGTGTGAGCTGCAAAATCAAGAGTTCCCACTGTGAGTTTGCCATTCATTCCGCAAAGAAAGACTCGGTTTTCATGGACCAAAATACGTCTCACCACGCTTCCAATGACATTTTGAACCTCGAATACCGCGTTTCCGGTGTCTAAACTGGACACAAGGAGAGATTTGCTTGATGTAACCATGAGCGCATACTTTCGGTCGGTTTCGAGGATAGCACAATCTACAATCAATTTGGATGGCCCGGTGATAGTTTTCACATGGCTTGGATATGGCACAGACCAGTTCTTAAAGTGGTGGCTCTTCCTCTCCTGGATCTCGTCGTTCAAGAGTGCTAACTTATTCCGCTGAGTCTCGTGATAAATTTGCCTGTCTGCTATGATTTCCTGAAGAGTTTCGCCTTGTGGAAGCTTCATATTCAAAAGCTTGCCATGCTCCCGTTGGAAAACATCTAGAGTTTCATGGTAACCGTTTTCCTCAAGAAAGTGGGCGATTAATGCTTGCACCGACATGGTGGTTTGGTTGGTCCAGGCATGTGAGAAATTCGCCCGCATCACGTGATTCTACAGTACGCTTGGGTTCCCCTAACAACAACCGGAAAACATACATTATCATAGCTACTCTAAGTCTGGCTTTGGAATACCGAACTTTTTGCAAAACTCATTGGTTTGGCTGTTTTCCCAATACTTTACCTCGGGAGCTGGTGCTGTTGAGGGAGGGGCAATTCTTTTGAAGTTTCTGGGGATTCGGAGATCGCCCGTGACAGTTTGCAACTCTACCTTGACCTTTTCTTCCAATTCATTCAAAAGCGGTTGAATGCTCGAGACTTTGAGCATACTCCGGGGGTCCAATTTATCCCATTGCATAGTTTTTATGGCCTTTTCAACGACTTTGTGGATGGCAATTGCTCTGGGATCGTAATAAAGCTCTTTGTCTGAACTTGGTGTGTCTGTTTTGATGGTCAATATCTCAAGAAATTTCCTCTTGGGAAGGCATTTGTCCAAGGCCAAAAAACTGGTGGTTTTCTGGGTGGCCCCTTTGACGAGTTTATCCGCTACGGCCTCGATCAACGGCCTGGAGGCATCTTGTGCAACTGACGACTCTGAGTCCAGATCAAAAGAGGCTTGCTTCTTTTCGTGGTCCGGTGCAGGCTCGTCCATGTCCAAAGAAATTTGATTCGAGTCCTTATTGTCCTCTACAGACTTGTCCATGCCCAAAGAAAATTCGTTCAAGTCCTTATTGTCCGCTACAGACTTGTCCATGTCCAAAGGAATCTCATTCAAGTCCTTATTGTCCGCTACAGACTGGCCCATGTCCAAAGGTATTTCATTCGAGTCGTTCGCTTTTTTCGATCCTGCAATGCTATCCTCTAGGGATTCTTCCGAGTCCAGAAGTTTTCTCTTGTTCGTGTGCTTATACTGCGCAGTGAATTTCGTGTGAAGATGCAGTGAGAACCAGTACCGAGGACGGAGATACTTCAAAACCTCCATAGCCAAGGGCGAACCCAAACGACCCGACTTCATGTCGCTCTTGAAATGCTTCTTTCGTCTCAAGAGAGACTGCGAATCTCCTCGTTTCCATATCCATTGGGGCCAATCGTGGGAAAGCACAATATCGGCGTGCCCCGTCAAAAGCTGCTTGACGAAATTCTTTGGCTTGACGTGGTAAACTGAGCGAATGGCCGAGTGGTTGTACGGTAGCGAGTACTTTTCCTTGCCTATGAAAGAGTCATAGTTGAAAATCCCACTGGTGCCCGAAATTCGGAGCCCTTTATACCATACCGTGCCATATTCGCCAAGATAATAGATGGACGGAGCCACCCATCCCCCAAACTGGAGTTCTCGAAGATACAGCGATGCCTCGTGGTTTCCACCAATGAAGATGGTTAATACTGGCGCCTTCTTCTTACCGGAGTAATATTCGTGGAAGTCCATCATTAGGCGGTATTTCTCGGGGGCGCTGAACGACTTCAAGTCAGCAGAGTTCCGAAATGCCTGGAAATCTCCACAAATCAAGAGAAGGTCCACATCTTTCGGCACAGACCGGTAGATCTGATTGAGGGCACCATGACAACATCCCTCGACGGCGATCCGAACACTCATGCTTATTGCAAGAGGTGATGACCTTACCTTTCGAGAAACGCGTGAGTACATGCAGTACGCGATTGAAAAGGGCTTACTAGCTGGGCAGAAATGCAATTTTATCTTCCACAAGGGCCAATACAAGGCCAGTGTCCCTCTTCTTCATGAGATTTACGTCAAGTGCCGAAGCAAATGTGGTGTAATGAATAGGTTGCTTCATTTATTTTCCAGAGGTAAGCTCGCTCTTCAACCACAGGTCAGTGATTTATCACACATGACTTGGCTGACGGGAGTCTAAGGCCTGGTGGGAAATTCGGGACTGAAACTACAGGCCGAGAACTGCTCCATGCCATATCCGCTTTCCTGAATCTGCTCATCTCTTTGAAGATAGCATTGTCCATCATGCGTGCCTCCACCAGACAGTCAAGTCCTCTTGTGTGCAGATAAGCGGCGTCTCCTTCAGAATAGAACTAGAGTCTGGCATCAGAACTTGAACACGTTGTCCTTGGTGTAGCCCAAGTCGGCCAAAGCTCCAGTGACTTCTCCCTGATCAGTTGGCGAGTTCTTAGGCCCAGAAATTGCCTTGTACAAAGGAGGAGGTCCACACACAAACACCTTGGTGTCAGCAGAAGGACCAGGCAAGTTCTCCTTCAAGAAGTCCTTGTCGATGAAGCCCGTGTGACCCTTCCAGCCTTCAGGGGCGTCGTTCAAGAAATAATGGATGCTCACCTGATCCTTGTGCTCGGAGGCGATTTTGTCAAGGTCCTTCTTCAACAAAATGTCGTCTTCGCTTACCGAACCATAGAACAAGTCGACCTTGGTCTTATCATCGGGGTTTTTGGTCACTTCATGGAGCAATTGATACAAGGGGGTGATGCCCGAGCCGCCTCCAATCAAAGTAATTCTCTTGAATTGGTTGGGCTCCCACTTCCACTTCACAATGGGCCCTTTGAACGAAACGGTATCATTGGGCTTCAAGTTCCAAGCGTGCTGCGAAAACTTTCCCTCCGGATAAGTCTTGATGATGAACTCGAGAGTGCCTTTCTGGTCCACGTCGGAGATGGGCGTGTATGGTCTAATAACGTTGTTTCCCTTTTCAGTGACATACTTAGCCATGAGACAAGAGGCCGTGACCAAGCCCGAGACATCATCAGGACTGTTCAATTGAAACACATAATGCTTGGTGTTGCCGGTGACGTTCCAGGAGTCCTTCAATTTCAAATCAATCCACTCGCTTCCGTCCTTGAAGGTCTTGGGGTTTTCGTTGAATATTTTTGCGCTTGAAAAGTAAGTGGCCAATCCAACCGCTCCGGCAGCGCCAATTGCAGGAATAATGTATCTGGATGATAATCTAGCGACAGACATTTGTGTTGAATAGACGTGGGGTAGGATGGGTTGAAAGTGTGGAGAAGTTGCTGTCGGCGGCCGAGGGGAAGCAATAGTACCCGAGGCGGTTATCTGCAGGACAGAGGCCTGGATTTTCCGCAACTCCCGCCACAGTCACGTGCAGTGAACCGTCTTTACATGTGGCGTGCTGGTGCCGAAGACGGTGTAGGATTGAGCAGAAATCCCGGCAGCCGACAATACACCGACGGAAAGTGCACCAAGAGAGAAGTCGTTTGCGACCGAAAGCAGGCAGTCAGTCTTGGCTCTCACTTGGCCCAAAGCATGTGAATTTTTTCACGTGATGAATTTCGCAGTCACGTTAATCTGGTCACGTGAAGATAACATCAGAGCAACTCACCGCTCTCCTGATCGCCACCATGTTATCAACGAAACCCCAAAAGGAATTGCTTCGTCTAGCTCGCCAGATCATCCAGCCATTGCAGCCGAACTTCCACAAGGGTCAGGCCGGGAAAGTGTGTGTGTTTGGTGGGTGTGAAGACTACACAGGGGCGCCGTTTTTCGCCTCCCACTCTGCCGCTTTGGTGGGTGCAGACTTGAGTCATGTTGTGTGTGAAAAACTTGCAGGGCCGATCATCAAGGGCTACTCGCCAGACCTCATGATTCATCCATACTTGTTCGAGCTGCTGAACCCGGAAGTCAATAGGTTCTTGCCGGAAAACAAGTGGACCGAGCTTCGGTCTAAACCGCTTGAAGATGCATTGAAAAACAGAGAAATCGACAAGGTGGTTGAAGAGCATATTTTCCCCAAAATCTCGGGTCTCATTGACCGCATGGACGTGTTCATTGTAGGGCCGGGATTTGGGCGGGATCCTCTCATGTTGAAGACACTTACGCGAATCTTGCAAGAGATCAAGGTAGCTAATAAGCCCGTCATCCTCGATGCAGACTCGCTTTTCTTGGTCTCGATGTCTCCTGACATTATCAGGGGCTTCCAGAAAGCAGTGATTACGCCAAACGTCGTGGAGTTTGGGCGCATCTGCTCGGCCTTGGCTATTGATAATGATGACTCCTTGGCTACGGCTCAGAGAGTTTCCAAGAGCCTCGGGGGCGTAATGGTGGTGAAAAAGGGCCAGAACGAGGTTATCGTGAAGAACGACGACTACTTGCTCAACGATATGCAGGGGTCGTTGCGCCGGGTGGGCGGCCAGGGCGATACCTTAACCGGAGCCATCGCCACGCTTCTCGTTTGGGCCACACACTATCAAAAGGGTCAATGGGATCACCATGACCAAATCGACTCGGCCGTGGTCCCTTTGCTTGCTTGTTACGGTGCCTGTGCAGTGGTGCGTCTGGCTAGCAAGAGGGCCTTCGAACGCTACAACAGAGCCATGCAGGCCTCGAATGTCCATGAGTTCTTGGGTCCTGCGTTTAACGAACTATTTGGTGAATCCTAGGGCTGGTCTAGCGGGCCGGAACTTGCTTGTGAGGGAAAACGAGGTGATTCGAAGACGAAGATGACGTATTACAGCGAGCCGGGCAGAGACGGGGTGTCATAGTAGCTCTGGATGAAATAGCCAGACCTACAATATAGTGTTCCCAATTTGGATGTAAAGTGGTCAGCAGTCGGCTCGTGACGGCGAAAACGAGATTGCCATGGCACGTGAGAGCGGAAATGGAATGCGTGGGACCTGCAGATACCACCGCCCTCGGTGTGCGACTATCCCATAAGCTGCACCTAGCGGCTCCTCGATACTACCCCAGCAATCCCTTGGCGAGTCGACTAAAAGTCCACAGATACTCCTCAGCCCGTGGGTCAGCAGTTAGAGACCAGTCTTCATATTCGATCCTGCATAGCATATCACTTAGCAAAACATACAGAACTCCAAGCACTCGGCACTCAGCTTTCATCCCAGTCAAAACTCAGCTCTCAGCACTCAGAACTCATCAAAATATGGACGCTAGTTGTGGACCTTCTAATGCAGTGGGCCAGCTTACCAAGCATGCTCAGAGAGACCATACGCTCCAGCGAGAGCGATTCTCCGGGGCTGTAGGAGCCCCGGCAGCATTTCGGAGCCACGGAGACCTCGATGGCAATTTGAACCAGGAATTTCACCGCTTCAGCGAAGCCGGCGGGGATCTGTTCCAGAACCTGTTTCAGAACCCAGGCCACCCGTTTCATGCCCAGTTTCAACGTCCAGTTCAGAACCCCGTGCACTATCCCAACAACCAGGCACAACTTCGTGCACAGACGCAGTTTCAGAACGAGAGCCAGCTCAATAGAAGCCAGTACCAAAACCAGTTCCAGAATCAATATAAGCAGGGAGACGGCTGGGTGCAGGACTTCCGGGATTTATCGCTTCAGCAGCCCCTGAAGTCGGGCTGGCAAGCACAGTTCATGGATATGCAGAGACAAGGCCAACGCGGATCCGGTGCTCATGCGCGGCCAATGGCGTCCATGGCGCCCATGCTCGCGACCAGCGCCCAGCCAGTGCAAAGAGAATACCAGCATCAGGCAGACGGTTCGCTCCAGATGGACGAGCACAAGCTCGCAGCCCAGTTTGATCAAATTGAGCAAGAGATGGCCGAATCCGTGGCAGAAGCCGAGTCAAAGGAGCTAGAGGAGGAGATTCACGCGGAACTGCAGCCCTTGCATCTGCAAGAATCACAGGCGATGCAACCCAGCCGGTCCAATAACGAGCAGTTTGCAGAGGCCGCCCGGCAAGTTCATGATACTATGGTCAAAGGCCAGTCGTCGGAAGAGACCACTACCAAGTTCCAGCAGTCCAACTTTCTTAAACTCATGGCGCTGATCTCGGAGCGCCAGGTGGAGTTGTCGCAGGAGGGAGACAAGTTGGTGACGAGAACGGGCCAGGACATCCGCGAGTACATGAGTGATCCTTTGAAGCACGAGAGAGCGGAGCATCTGTCGCCGAAAGCGGAGCACCTGTCGCCGAGAGCGGAGCACGACGCATCGTACCCGCCGTTGCACGGGGATTGGGATATTCTCCGCGACAGGCCGATGGAGTCAGAGACCGTGCGCAGCCACTTGCCAGATCCCTTGGCTCACATCAAAGATGGCCAGCTATCCGGCGACTTGTCGTCGTTGCAGGCCGCGCAGGTGATCAGCGGGGGGCAGGTGCAGGCAGACCTGTGGATGGAGGATCTGCTGTGGGACATGCCGACCTCACGCAGAGGCAACACTATTCTCTCGCCAGTGGAGCAGGAATTATTTGACGACTACAGGCACGATGATGACAATTTTTAACGGCGCAGCAGGGACGATGCAGGGCGGGCTTTTGCAGGCATGGTGGAGTCTGGGGAAGCGCAGTCATTGCAAGCTTGGAATGGTGAGCTCGGGGTCTCGACTAGTGCTGCAGAAGGATTTTGGACCATGGCGCCAGGGTTGTGATTGACCATCCACTGCGATGATTCGCAACTTGAACTGAGGTCTTTCAGGAGCGGAAGTGCACTAAGAAGGCTGACCGGGCCATGTCATGCCCTTCCTGCACCCTAGACCACCACATCCAAATTACTTAAAGTCAGGAGCAGGGGCAGCCTCCATCAAAGCAGTGCTCTGAAACCCGACTAAAAAAAGGTTTAATGCAGTGTCAAGGATATCGCCGGACTATGCATTTTTCCATGGTTCCAAGCTGATTCATTGAGTTGTCTGTGTTTGAATCTCGGCTAGCTGACCGCAGCTGGCTGACCGGACCTGGCTGACCGCAGCTGGCTGACCGGACCTGGCTGACCGGGCCTGGCTGACCGGACCTGGCTGACCGGACCTGGCTGACCGGACCTGGCTGACCGGACCTGGCTGACCGGACCTGGCTGACCGGACCTGGCTGACCAGACCTGGCTGACCGGAGAATGGCTAATTGGAGATCGAAGTTGAGCGTACACTGGCCTACATGAAAGCTTCCGGAATCAAACATTTGACCACAGCTCGACCGAAGTCATGGTTTCTCGCAATGTGTACAGAAAGAGCGGGGGTCCTTCCGAGTTAGCCATTAATGTCGAGGAATCAAGGCGAATGGTAGATTCACTGACGACTGTGGCTTCAGTTTGTGCCAGCCTTTTGGAGATGCATATTCGAGCCACTGTTCACTCCAGTGTTCACTCCAGTGTTCATTCCTTTCAATCCGGTCATGTTCAGTGGTACGCAGTGGCTGGGATGTTGGAATTAGAGCGTGGAGCGATTAAAATTCCGCCATTTTGATATGGAGCCTTCCTGGTCCCCAGATCAAGGACCTTATGCGCAGGCCAATGAGACCACCAGAGTTTCCAAGGCAACACTGACGACGTCGGTACTCGGCTGCTTTGGGAAGTGAATATGGGTGCATGGCAACCAGTGAAGCCAAATAGCTTGGTCTCGGTTTTACCAGCCACTACTTCTACCGATCGCTTCAAAGCTACCGCCTAGCAACCGGCTTACTGGCTCAGTATCTGAACTGCGGGCCGCTGGCCACCCGAGGATCACCTGACGACTAGTGCCGAAACTCTCAGCCATGACATCATATTGACCAAGAGTTGTGGATTTGAAATAGCTATAGCTGTCATTAGAGTTGATACTATAATCCGAGCTGTACTGAATAGTGTACTGAATGGTGGGTGTACTGATGTGTCAGGTGTACTGGTGCACAAATGGTCCGAGGTGCACTACATAACTACACTTGGACAATCTGAGGTCAACAAGACTCGCGTGGGGTCACGGCCTATTCCATAGCTACGGATGAATACACCGGATTAAATGACCCTGTGAAACCAAAGAGGAACATGTCCCAAGTTGTCCCAAATTCTTCAATGCGGCACAAGGGTTGCACGTGACTACTTTATCACCGCCGCTTGAGCCACACAGTTTTGATGTCATGACATTTGAAGCGTTTCTTCGATTGCTCATTTCTTTGAATCCCCACTTTTTTCTTCAGCCCTGGTCTTTGAGGTCCGTTCACTTTTATGATCACTTGCGTTTACGCCTACTCCTGCCTAATGCGATCGTCTTGAGGCCTGCGGGATCTTTTCCCGCTTGATTTCTCGATATTTCCATTTAGGGAAGTTGCGCCACTCCGAATTTCGGTGACTTTCCGTTGCGCCGGTTTTCGGTTTGCATTTCCGTTGCCCCGATTTTTCGGTTGCATTTTGCTCTCGGAATCTCTTGCGTTTAGTCCATGGAATGGCCGCGCCTGTGCTTCGCAGCGTACATTTCTTCCACGACCGCGTCAATTTCGCACCCGCCGGTCGACGAGTGCAAATTTGCAGCGAGGAAACACTCGCCGTGCTTAGTATGCAGGATATGTATACTGTATACAGGCAGGGCGGTGGAGGCGGATGCCCTGGCAATGGCGAGACTTCTGGATCCGTCGGTTTTCAAAGGGATGTTCGTGATCTCCATCCTCTACCGAGGGAGTGCTTTGGTGATTTTGGCGTTTCTGGTGATTCTGGCAAGTCTGGTGATTTTGGCGTTTCTGGTGATTCTGGCAAGTCTGGTGATTTTGGCGTTTCTGGTGATTCTGGCAAGTCTGGTGATTTTGGTAATTCCAATGCTTTGAGTGATTAAGACAACTAAATTTATTTTGAAGTTTTTCAAGGGGCGAAATACTGCAAACCTCAATCCAACGTTCTTTCATTAACGTCTAGTATTTAGACAAGGTGTATTTGTTGATCTGAAACAAGGGAGATCATCTAGACTTGAATAGGTAAAAGGATATGGCTCTGAATGTTGTGAAGATTTCCCGATAGCGCTCGTTGTTTACGTCCAACTTTCCCTCTACCCGATCGGGTTATTCGTTGACGAGGATGGCCTCTGAGGCGGGTTACCGAAAATTCTTCTTGTACCGCTCATCGTAGGTCAATTGTGAATGCATGAAGGATCTGACACACAGATGCACGTAACCAAGGGGACTTCGTGTGGGCGGACGATTCAAAGCAGGAACTTTTGGTGATGTAACAGGCGGGCAGCTTTAGAGCCATCCAAGCCACTTGGAAAACCCGCCCCTTCCTTGCCGATCATTATTGGCCATGCCGGACTTGTCAGCCGTAAACCACAGGAATCAAGAATATGTCCAAAGGTTTGTCACTGACAAGTGCCAAGATCCGCTGACCGGTTCTAGGGCGACTCCTCTTGCCATGGTACACTCAGGTGATTTTTGCACCCATGGTGGGCGATGGCCATGGGGATACATGCCAAGACACTAGCCCTCGATAATTTCACCATGGCATTGAACTGTCATAACCAATGACGTGTGAGTATAAGCGGGTTGCAGGAGACTCCGATATACCAATGCGCAGCGTTTCATTCAAGTCAGACGTCCAGCATCAGTAGCATACAACAACGATCACATATGTTCCATGTATGCTATACATCGTCGTGGAAACCGTCATGGACACCGTCATGGATGCATTGAGGCTTCATATTGAAGCCAGCTTCTTGATTCTGCCACAACACAAAGAGGCATGGCGCAAGAGGTGATTGTCTCCTCGTTCCTTTTCAACTTTAACGAATCACGGAAAGGAGGAGCACCATAGGATATCAGGTGATCCACCGCCACTTCAACGCCCACTATACCGGCAAAGTCCGGTGTGTGGCTAGTATAGTCTGTACAGCAGAAGGCCACCGTGCTATCGTGTACAGGGCTCTTCAATCCGTTCAACCAGCGCAGCGGATCGTTCGAACATAAAAGACAGGTTAAACCTGCCGTTTCACACCACGCTTGCAGAATGAAACAATCAGATACACCCGTTGCTGCACCCAGGATTAGGAGGGACCCCAGCTGCGGTGCAATTTGGGAGGCAATTGGGGCAGTGCAGGAGCGCCAATCTTCCAGATCCAGGGTTCAAATCCGAAGTTTCCGATCCGAGCTTTCAGAGTATTGATTCCGAACGAAGGGGTGCAGGCGCCTTTTGGCTCGGCAAAATGTGCAGGGGCACCAGCTTTCCTAGCTTCTTGGCTTTTTGCTTTTGCCAGAGCGGCTCGAACCGCTTTGCCGCATTGGTCCGAAGCGCATTGAACTCTGGTCGACATCTTCCCGAGGCACCATCGTGATCAGTCGCGCAAACTAGACTCGACTTATGCCATAAGTATTAGGTCCAGGGTAAAAACATGCCAAGACACATGTACAAGCATCGACAGTGAGGGCATCAGACAGACCGGGTGCACGAACTGCCCAGACTTGGAAGCAGGCAGTATCGTGGTGCAATTTCCCAATCACATGGTCAGACCGTGTGCAATCTTCTAGTGGCGGTTTCCGTCGGCCATGCGTGCGCGAGGGGTGTACTCCTTCGAGTATAGCTGTGCCCGCGGCGCTAAGGGCTGAGTATCTTGAGTGGTACCCCTTGTTGTCGTGCATGTAAGGTTCAACACCATTCCGAAACAATCGCTGCAAGTGGCACACTGGGAAAGCAGACGCACATTGAGCGGTGAAACATGGCCGTAACGGTGGTCTTGAATGGGCAGGGGTGGGATAACCGCGCGCGTACAGGATTGGACCAAGGGGTGAATGGCTGTCAATCCGCTTTCCAGTTTGGCGCATTGGCATGTTGTCATGCCGCTTTCCGGTCTTTGTGTCTCGCCTTCTTTGATGTCATGGTATCCTAGGTATGGTTCCTCTTGGTTTTTCAAAGTTCCTCATGGTTTTCTTGATATTGGCTTCTTGATAGTGACTTCTTGATATTGACTTCTTGATATTGGCTTTCTGATATTGACTTCTTGATATTGGCTTCTTAATTGGCATTCTGGAGCTTTCTTTATATTGGCTTTCTGGGGCTTTCTGATATTGGCTTTCTGATATTGGCTTTCTGATATTGGCTTTCTGATATTGGCTTTCTGATATTGGCTTCCTTGTTTAGGTATTCTATTTCGGTTCCTTGCTTTCACTGCTTATTCCTTTGGTGAACATATCCGAATTGTCAACTGAGTATTGGTACTCACTTTAGCAGGAATGCGTCAATGCGCGAGTCATATCTCTCGTGTGCGATGTTCACGGGTCTTAGTCATGTTTAGCATCTGACGTGAATCATGTCAGTTCTCGGAAAAGTTCCTGCCGGCTGTGCTATTAGCAATTGACCAACACTTCTAGTACCCCTTTTTGCAGGTGGATGTAGCGCTTGCCGTGAAATTTACAGGGTGACTTACAGGGTGATTTACAGGGTGATTGTCTTGGAACCCCCTTTCAAAAATTACAAATGGCCATCCCTTGTGTGCAGGCTGTCCCTCAAGGTCCATTCCATCCTCTGCACTTGCGGACTTTTTCCGGTGCGTTCCGGTCGCCCTCTTTGTGCCTCTTCTTTGGACACGAACCGTTCGTTGAATTTCTTCTGTCTTGGTGCTTGCTTTGCCCCCTGGTTGCTGTTCTCGTTGAACTGCCTGTCCTTGCGCCTGTTTCATCTTGGCCTCAGTGAATTGCGCCTCCGCCTGTGTCACATGACCGCCTCTATATGCAATTCCGCCACGCATCCCTCCAATACATCTACTTTTGAATGCACGCTAAACTCCTTGTGGTCGCATACTATCACTCGCATGCCGTGCGCCACGGATTGGAGTCTACAATAAAAAGCAATTTCTTAGTGCTTCCTGCCCACATCAATGTCCGTCGCATGGCTCGCGAATGCGCGAAAGGTCCGACATCGTGCACTCTGTATGCAGGACAATGACGAAATCTTACCGACGGCCCTTCCTGATGACGACTAAAGACTTGGATTGCAGGTAGAGGCGGGTCCGATTGATACGTGCGGCTACAGACAGCGGGAACTCATGATGGCGCCCCCGGATTATTACCCTGGTGCCTGGTGACGGCACAGGTGTGCATATCCCCCCTCGCCCGGCACACCGCCCCATGGTGGGCACGGCGTTGTGAATTGGGCGCCTCCTGACGTGATGTATTTGGGTAATAGCAAGGGCCCAGTGTGCAGTGCGCAGCGAAAAAAACCTGCGAAAAAGGAAGCCGGGAAGATCTGGGTGCGCCAAAAGAAATTATTTCCGTGCAAAAACTCCGACGAGAAGTACTCGCGAAACAACCGGCATGACGGGTTCCACCGGGCCGGCAAGATGTTCCGGGAACTATGTCAATCTAGGTTAGAAAGCCCACCCACCTGGCCGGCAGGGCCTGTGTGCAGGCCGTGGTATTTTCTGGGCTCGGGCCGTTTCTGGCCGGCGCATTGTCGGCAAGCACCCCCTTGGTAGGCTCCATGCCGACCACGTCATTTCACTGCCCAAGTTATTGTCACAATGCACATAGTGCGCTGCGGGAGTGCACACAAGCACGTTCCCTCCTATAGGCCCAAAAGTGCTTTCGGACTATAAAAGGCCAGCGTTCCCCGCGGTTGCTACTCCCTACTATTCCACCATGTCTTTACCTTACAAGATCGAAAAACCATTCAAGCTCGCCATCATTGGCTCCGGTAACTGGGGAACCGCTGTGGCCAAGCTCGTGGCAGAGAATGCCGCCGAGAAGCCAGAAATCTTCGACAAGGAAGTCAACATGTGGGTGT
Organism: Metschnikowia sp. UWOPS 03-167b3; assembly: GCA_009756565.1. Lineage (NCBI taxonomy): Eukaryota > Fungi > Ascomycota > Pichiomycetes > Serinales > Metschnikowiaceae > Metschnikowia > Metschnikowia sp. UWOPS 03-167b3. The sequence continues at coordinate 58,311 of WFIV01000025.1, read as the reverse complement.
TCGAAGAAGAAGTCAACGGCAAAAAATTGACTGAAATCATCAATTCCGAGCACGAGAACGTCAAGTACCTTCCAGAGGTCAAATTGCCTGAGAACTTGGTTGCAAACCCTGACATTGTGTCCACTGTTGAGGGCGCTGACCTCCTTATCTTCAACATCCCTCACCAGTTCTTGCCCAGGATCTGCAAGCAATTGGCTGGAAAGGTTTCGCCAAATGTCAGAGCTCTTTCATGCCTTAAGGGCTTGGAAGTGGACGCCAGCGGCTGCAAGTTGTTGTCGCAGTCAATCACTGACACCTTGGGTATCTACTGCGGAGTCTTGTCCGGTGCCAACATTGCTAACGAGGTTGCCAGAAACAGATGGTCTGAGACTTCCATTGCATACAACATTCCTAAGGACTTCCGTGGCGAGGGCAAGGACATTGACGAGTTCGTGTTGAAGGAGGCATTTCACAGAACCTACTTCCATGTTAGAGTTATCAAGGATGTGATCGGTGCTTCTATTGCAGGAGCCTTGAAGAACGTGGTTGCCATCGGAGCCGGATTCGTCGAGGGTGCCGGATGGGGAGACAATGCCAAGTCCGCCATCATGAGAATCGGGCTCAGAGAAACCATCCACTTTGCATCCTACTGGAAGAAGTTTGGAATCAGCGGATTGTCTCCACCTGAGTCCACTACATTCACCGAGGAGTCCGCAGGTGTGGCCGACTTGATCACCACCTGCTCGGGAGGAAGAAACGTCAAGGTGGCTCGCTACATGGTGGAGCACAATGTGGACGCCTGGGAGGCCGAGAAGGTGTTGTTGAACGGGCAATCCTCGCAAGGTATTATTACCGCCAAGGAGGTGCACGAGTTGTTAGAGAACTTCAAGTTGCAGGACGAGTTTCCCTTCTTTGAGGCCGTGTACAACGTGATCTACGAAAACGCCGATGTCAACGACTGGCCGCAACTTTTGGCTTAGACCAATAAATCCATGTGATGTCATTAACCTGAGCGTGCCAGAGCTGGGCTGTGTACCTCTCAACGCCGGGTTCCGCATATTATAGACTTATAGAAATCACCCAATTGCAATCGAGCGCCGGAATGGCGCGCCCAAGTGCAACCGTAGAGTGATTTGGACCCAGCACCAACTACTTAGTTGGCGAGAGAAGGCTTCTAAAGAGTCTAGTGAGGAGGTGGCGATGTGCATTGAGACAACTTCACGAACGCTACTCAGACAAGGAGTCCATTCATGATGGTTTTAATCCGAGACATCTTTCGCTGTCCCCACCAGTGCAGCCCCTGGTGACCAGTGCAAGCGTGGATTCCGACAACAAGATATCTCGGCCTCGGGGTTAGCAACACCGGCCTGAAGATAGCAATGGCGGGCATCTGGTCGGGGTCCCAACAAAACCGTGCGTGGCCCGACTCCATAGGTTTCTGGGATCCAAAACAGCCAGAACCCCAGCCAAGCCCCCCACCGGGCTCGACCCCAAGGAGTGTGGACAATTGCTCGATCCAAGGAAGATCAGAGACAGGCTGGAGAAATGCGGAGATTTCGAAAGTGGGCAATAAAGACCGGCGGAGTCCGCAGAGAGGGTCGAAGGCATCCTGGCCATTCGAAGGGGCTGTTATTAACGTGGCGCTTCTCGTGGCACTTATGGAACCGTGGTGCTCAGTTCAAGACCTCCGGAAATAGCACGTTGGGCAAGACCAGCGCCATCAATCAAATGAAACACCCCAGCCCACCAGGCGGGTCCGCGACTGGGAGCATGCGTGGCAGAGCGGCGGGGAGACCCCGAGGCCATGATGGCCAATTCCTCGCCCACGCCCACCATGCGCCTGCGCGGGATCCTCAGAGCGATCTTTTGCACATGGCAAGCGAAACGGCACCATTGGGGCTCACCATGGAGTTTTCGAAGCGGTTGGTTTGCCCATGGTGCGCTCCCACCAGGCCACGTGACCTCCCGTGCCAGGTTGAAGAAACCCAGCTGCTACCATCGACCATGGGTAGTGCGCGACCCATGAATCCACAAGAGGTTTCGGATGCCACGTGGGGATCGTGGGGATGCAATGGTGGTTTTCGGAAAAAGCCCAAAACCGACTCAGATGCTATTTTCGGTAACACAATTTGAAATAAACTGTCGGATTGTCCGTCAGGCCATGGAAGGATAGACTCGAGGTTGACATCTGCGGTTCAATGGACCGGAACGTTCAGTGGAGCTTTGGGAAAGGCTTGGAGTGCGTCCAGGGCCGTGAAAGTCAGTTGATAACACGTGAACGTGTTGGCCTCCTTTGAAGCGCCATCATCGGACCTCCATGTTCGGTTGCAGATCATCAGCGAATACATCTTCCCTAAACAATTTGATGTACCGGTCAGAAACAGTTAAAACGGATGCATATCAAAAGAGAGGAAAAGAGGAAAGTAGTTGTTAGAGAAACGGGATCTGAAAATCATATTCAAAACGGATAGGATGGTGAATCGCAGTTATTGGCTATAGTTCAAGTTTGGTTGACGGTTACGACAGGGAGAATGCGGGCGACGAGAAGGCGCAGACTGTTGGTGATTGATTGAGAGGGCTAAAATGGGTTAGAAATGACACCAGAACCATGCTTCTTTTGGACTCCGCTCCTAGCCTTAAACCTGCCCAAAGTCGAAAAGGTGATAGACCAGTTTTTCTCCTTCACCACTGCGTGGAAAAAGACTCCGTCGTGGCTTACTTCTTTTGGAGTGATTGATGTCATGGGCCACCACGTGCCAGCCCCTCCCCCGAGCCTGTGCTGTGGCCTGGGGCGTCCCAAGCGTGATCTTTGGGTGTCGGTACGACAAAGCCCATGCGCTTCTCCAGCGTTCTCGCCTTGTATCCTCCGTCTAAGCGTCAGAGGGAAATGTGTCCAGAATAAGCTCCTCTGGTGCCTGGGTGAGGCTGTCTGCGACGTTTCGGTGGGAACTTGCTTTACCACAACGTGCCCTAGCTTCACCTTTGGCCAGTGTCTCTCTCTTTGGGCTCGATACGCTTGCTCGTGGCCTGGGGCCCCCGCGCCGTTCACGCTGAGAACGGCTCCAGTGCTGCCGTCGAAGGTAACGTGGTTGTGTCTCCACTCCGAGTTCTACGAGCATCTCCACCATAAAGTCCACGCACTGCATCGCCTAATACTACCCATTCACCTCCGTGTGTCCTCGCTACGAAGGAGAATGGCCTGTCGCCTCATAGTATCGATTGCCAGGAGTCAATGAAGCACTCGTGGGGAGACGACAATCGGCCGCCAGAGCAAGTCTGTGATGGCTAAGAAATTGCTACTGAACCTGTCACTGACTTTGAATTCCAGGCCTTGGGGCCAAGACTGAATGTTTACGGCCACCGTCTTTGGCTACTTGTTGAGCGAGTGTCTTCTAGGTGGAGAAAGGTCTCGTTGGAAAGTCAACATGCAAGGCGTTCTTCCACTATCTTGCAGAAATTGAAGGAATGAAGGTGAGTGTGACACTCTGCCCCTAGGAACTCCACATCCTGACCCGGTGATTTGAGAATAGTATTGCTTCTACCAACGAAGACCGAGTGCTCGTTTTCATGAGCCCAAAAGACTGCAGAGTCTCCGGAACTGCCTTAGCTGAGTACATGGGTCACCTCACTACACCGTCACCTACCAGTTCCCAATGGTGGTCAGAATTTTTTGTCATGTATCTTTGGCTTGCAAACAAGGCCTGAACTTTCAAAAAGGGCTGGTCTTGCCCAGGAATACTCGATAACGGGTGGAGGGGTCATGTACTGGTAGGGACTCATGTGATCAGCGCCGTTACAGTCAGAACAACCACAACAGTCACAGTCAGAACAACCACAACAGTCACAGTCAGAACAACCACAACAGTCACAGTCAGAACAACCACAACAGTCACAGTCAGAACAACCACAACAGCCACAACCGTTTGGTCAGTAGACGAAGGAAACATAACGGGGCTTATTTGATGCAGCCGTTGTACTGGGGTTGCACCAGGACAAGAAGATGTGCAGGCAAAACGGGGTGACAATCCCCTTTGCTTGATCTTTTCCGCTCTTTCCGGGTGTCTGAATGTTTCTTTGGAGGCGGCTTTCACTGGAAAGCTTTCGACTACTCGCATACGCTCATGAGGCCTTAGCTGTCGACCCGGCAACGACAGTAACCTGTGACGTCGGTGCTTCTAGACCGGGAGGAGTGTTGCCTGGCCGTTCCTACTTCGAGCCATAACGGGTCTGGGAGACGGATGAAATGACGAGGTAGTGATGCTTCATCATGTTGTGTCACGGTATAGCCTTGGGATCCAATCCACACAGCTTCACCGAGGACTCGCTGGTTTAGCGTTGAGTCCTCTTAAGGTGACTCCGAGGCTTTTGGATGCCAAAAGACGTCCCTTTTCCAAGCCATTTCCAAGCCATTTCCAAGCCATTTCCAAGCCATTTCCAAGCCATTTCCAAGCCATTTCCAAGCCCTTCCCACGTCCTTCCCACGTCCTTCCCACGTCCTTCCCACGTCCTTCCCACGTCCTTCCCACGTCCTTCCCACGTCCTTCCCACGCCCTTTCCACACCATTCTCCAGTGGCGCCCCTGGACGTGGGTGTGGATGTTGATGTAGACATGTGTTTGGCCTGTTCTGTTCGGCCATACGGGCTAAGACGCATGAAGATAAAAAGGGCATCGGTTTTCGTATGGGTAGAACCAACAAAGCGTGCAGCATGAATGATGCACGAATCGGGCTCTAACTATTAGAACACCGTGCCAAGTGTCCGCGGCCCCAGATTGTATGTGGTCACGTACAGACCAGCCGGTGGCCGCAGAATGAGGCACAAATTGCCGCAAAATAGCCGTATTTATTGTTGTATACATCTTTTATATATATCTATAAAATATAGATTAAAATGTAAGAACATGACCAAGAGTGAAAGACCCCATAAGAAACCTTACCTGCTTTTTATTGAATGGAATGGGTGATGCTTCAATTGGTCATATAAGGTCTCCAACAGAGTCCACCTCTACCCAGTGCTGGCCGAATTTTCTGCCCAGACCATGATTGATATTCTCGTCCATGACTACTTTCCCTACACGGCCTTCCCTCCTCCATCCGGGCACGACCCCCACGTCAGGTGGGCGTGACGAAACAAGAGAGGTTGGCACGGGTTCCGTGATCCCATTACCCCAGCACTCTTTGGCAGCTAAGGAATTACGCCAGGAAATGGACAGACTTCTGGCCTGTGAATTCATTGAAACCTCACATGAACCAGAATACTTAGCTCAGCTTGTACCGAAAAAGACTGGATCAGAATCGTCTTTGATTTCCGACCTGTCAACGAGATCACGGAACCCACGGCAATCTCTCTGCTTCGTTACGCCATACAAGAACCTGACACTATTATATCATCATATAATGCGGTTGAACTAGTGCTATTGAACGAGCAACACCTAGAATTTAATAGTATCAGTGTGACGCTACTCCAATGGTAGTGACATCAACTGCGCGGTGGTCTATCCAAGTTGCCTGTAGTACCGGGTTTGGTATATGTGTGATGTTTTGAATCGTGATGCTGCCGTAGTTCACTATACCTGGCGGAGGATTCTTAAATAAGGAGTTGACGCAAAGTCTGTGAGGACCCTATTTGTCGTCATAGACGAGCTTGAATAGCAATTTATCATATTGCATATAATTCATATCAGAGGGGTATAGTGATAAAGATGTTTATTCTAGTATGCTGCTGTTCCAAAACTATTACTTTTCCCAACATGCTATTTTTGGTTGATTTCTCAAGACTTGAGCTGGGTGATTTTATTAATTGAACAATAATGATTAGTTCTCCGTCATATAAATTTAATATGGAATTCAAAGAACCTTAATATTAAAGACAATGTCTGAATAGAATTACCATTTATCCGAACTTAAACAAGGTCTTATCTACTATCTACTGAACTTCTATGATCCCCATATGTGAATTCATCAATATTTACTTGATGAAATTTGCCTGGAAAATACCCTCCTTATACCAAATGGCATTTGGCAATTTAAACAAAATTTATTCAGCTTTAGCCTTTTTTATTTCTTAATGAAACATTATGACTCACTCTACTTTTACCTTATTGAGGCTATCTAAAATTCTAAGCTGTTCATAAAAAGAGAGGATGTACAATATTCCAAAACCATGGGTTTAGCAACTTCTACCTGGGATTGATAATCTTCAAGGACAGCATGGCGTGGACAGCATGGCGTGGACAGCATGGCGTGGACAGCATGGCGTGGACAGCATGGCGTGGACAGCATGGCGTGGACAGCATGGCGTGGGACTCAGACAATACAGGGCAAGGCCGCACCACGCATTGCTCGGCTATTCTTGTATGTGGTCAGAGGCTTGGAATCCTTCCACTTCTCGACTCCAATGATTCTTTTCAAGACAATCAAGAGTCTTCTGGACTTTGAAATTAGTAGTGAGGTGTTCTGGACAGTCTCGCGCCATCACTTCACCGTACAGGCGAAAACAGCAGTTTAAAGGCACAGCTCCAACTTACCAACTTCATAATATACTTTGTACTTGTGATGATAATCCCATAGCTGATAAACTGGAAGTCCACTTTTTAAATTCTTTTTTTTTTTTGTGGTAGTCGTATCATTTGATAAATTGTGCAAACATGACGTGATATTTCCATTCACGCTTACTTTTGGAATTGAACTAATTTCGAGGGGTAAAAATACATTGCTTTTCCATTAAACCATAGAAACTCAGATTAGAAGCCCGCTCCGCTGGGCAGATTTAGCACATAACTATAATACAATTTTACTTGTATAAAGATATCTCAGAGACTATGCGAGATTCTATATTAATTAAATTCTTATAATAATTAGACTCTCATGATAATTAGATGATTTATTTATAAAGGAATCTGTCAGGTTCTAGTAGGGCGCAAGGACTCAGAAGAAGTGTTTCTTGATCTGTGAAACAAGGGAAATCACCCGGGTTATGAAGAAATGTAGGCCACGACTGCGCTACCGTATTCAGGCGAAGGAGCCTTGATCGGGCGAGTCGTGCCGAGTGGCCGACCAGGTAAGCCTCCTCGAGGTAAGGGCTTGTCTGTCTAGACCTCGGAGGAAGGGAAGCAGGGCGGTTCGGACCAGGCGTAGAGGCAAGGTCCAACGTCATACCGCGTCTAGCCGCACATCGCAGCCATTTGAGCACCTATGGGTAGCACACTACCCGTCTAACAGTGTCTCATTTGATTTAAAATAAAAATATAACCTCTGGAATGCATAAAAAGCGGGTTGATCATAATTAAAAAAACAACGCTTGTGGTGTTTAACGGCTCGAAACGAGGCCATACCCTTGAACAAAAAGATTGCAGCACCACAATTTCACACATGGTCTCCCACTGCATTACTCACTGTGGCCCTAAGTAGCTTGACCTGTGTTGATCGGACGGGAAACTGTATGGTCTACTTGGTATGGCCGCAACCGAAAGTCGAAAATTTTGCTTTAACACACCTACATGTATGTTTTGCTCTTGAACGCGGGAATTTGTTCCTCAAACACTCCGATGCTCAAAAAATTGAACCACCTGTAAAATTTTTAGCTTACCATCCACCCGTTACAGTATGAAAAAGTGCAAACCTACAAGTGGCGCTGTCAAGAGGGACGTTCTTTTGCACATCATCTGGAACAGTCCATCTAAATCTAATGACATCAGTAAGACGCGGAACTTTCATTTCATCTGAGTCAACCGTCCGCCGTAAGACCTCATCTAGAGGTGCCACCCTTCCATGTATACACCGCTATCTGTCTGCACCACGCATGTGAACATTTCACCATGCGCCAACTGCAAAGATCCATGCTCGAGGCCCTAGTCTGCATAAGGGCTCTGGGCTGCGTCAACAACGGTCAACATACAGCTTCCACATCACTGTTCAACGGTTCATACTACCGCGTTCACACTGGCCAATCAAACGACGCAATAACTCAGATTAATTCTTACCCGACGCTGGAAACCATGCTAGGGATTCGTCTGTGTCTGCGCGTCTGTCTGTACATCGCTTCAATTCAGCATAGTAAGACCAGCCCAAACCGTCTTTACCCGGGCGAGTCGTCGAGTAGGGAGCCCTACATAAAGCTTGATGCTAGAAAGACCGATCCAACGGTCCCAAATTGGCAAGATCACGCGGGGATTTTTGAGTATCGACACGTTGGGCTTGGGTGGGCTGAGCAAACCCACGGGCCTGATGGCTGCAAATGACGGGCAGCCAAACCAAGGCCCGTTCCGGCCAAAGTGCCTTCGCAAACAATGCACCAAGCTTCGAGAGTCTGGAGACAAAGACCTCGTGTTAGTACATGTGTTTCCTTTTTGGTTTTCGGATTCATGAAGGTTAAAAGCCCCAAAGTTGCGTGGTCCCACCCTGCGTTGCTCAATTCTTGAAAGGCTGCATGTCGCCACTCGTAAATAAATTGAATCCAGTCACAAGCATCAAGAATCTTACCTAAAAGGGCGCCTAAAGGGTGCCTTCCCTATAGGCAAGAATTCCCGTGGATGAGCCTCGTCTAGCGAAACATCAAATAGTAGGGTTCCGACTGGTGGCCCTCAGGAAGCCCGACCAAATCCTTATTTAAAAATGAACGGCCTTTTGGAGGACCGAAGCCCTTCTATTATCCCCTTTTAAGAGGCATGAGAGCGCCCCCTCGCAAACATGTGGGGCAGCAAGAACACCTTTCCTCCCATTGTCCGCCACGAAGTCCAAAGCAAAATAGGCGAAAAAAGATTCTGGGATTGAAGTGTTTTAAGCAAACAGGAAAAAGCGTTTAAAATCGGATGAGAAGTGTAAATGTATGTGGCGAAAGCGATATTAAATGAACGTAATATTAAAGGATGCCCCAACCAAAAATTGGGGTTGATTTCTGTGCCCTTTAAAAAGGCCGAGTAATAGTCCCAACTGGGCTCTCACCTTCTCTCTTAACAATTCACGTCAGGATAGCGGTTACTGAAGAATCACCCTAATTGTATCTGGGCAGTGCGTTGCCGTGTGGGTCGCGATACTATATGGTGGATTACATGGACCACGCAAGGACTACCAATAAAGGTCAAGTCCACCTACTGGCTTTTATTTTTTTCGGAAGCCATGTGCCCTATTGAATGATATGATCTATGAGTATAGACCATCAGATAGGCAATAGAGGCGAGAAGACAGATGAGAATGGGGAGTAGGAAGTGGATATTTGAATATGAAAAGGGTGGAAGCGACAAAACCAAAATATGAATGAAGTTAAATGTAGTTGAATCTAGCTCACTTGCCGTTCAGTCCCGCTCAAATCCCGCTCAAATCCCGGTCAATTGCCTTTAGGAAGTGATACTCTCGATCCGGATCGATGCTATGTGCCCATAAATTTTCCAGGGTGTACAGTTCTTGATGAGAAAGTATCTACGGAGTATGAGCACACATCTGTAATCTCCAAGGGTTTATATGACTCTTGACCGTATACGAGAAGAATTTTAAGGGTGTGGGGGACAGTCTGGGTGTGTCCGTAAATTACTAGAATACCTCGAGACCCGCTGAAACTTGACCGCATCTTCCGTCAAATCACCAATGATTCATCTTGTTGTTTCGGGCCCAGCGGGGCATACCAGAAAATTGCACCCAGGGGATGCTGGACCAAAGAGGTAAAGTGCATGCAGATGCGTCCCCACTTTCAATGCACGAGGGCAGGCTGCGGGCACGTGACTGCGGCGCCATGTCGCCAAGCTCACGGGCAGCGGCGATCCCATCCCGGCAAGGCACCCGGGCGAAGATGCAGGCGCTAAGCAATCTCGAAGCATTTGTGGCCCCCTACTACCAAGGCGACGTGCAGCTGATCTGGCACCGGCTCCCCACGTCGCGGCGGTCCGCCGTGTTGGTTCTCCTCTTTTTCGGGCAGTTTGGCGAGCTCCGCGTGGTGCTTACCAAGAGATCCTCCAAGCTCCGCAGCTTCCCCGGGCACATTTCGTTTCCGGGCGGAAGGGCCGATACCGGGTTGGAGCTGCCGTGGATGGTGGCCCGGCGCGAGACGCACGAGGAGATCGGGCTCTCAGCCAACGACGCCCAACTCAGCCAGAATGGCTTGACGGTCCGGCGCCTCACACACATGCCCTGCTACCTATCGCGGACGTTTCTGGCCGTGGCGCCGTGTGTGGCGCTTCTACGCATGGACGATGCCTCGCAGGCGGTCAAATTGGCCCTTAATCCCGGAGAAAGCTCCCACATCTTCTCCGTTCCGCTCCTGGACTTTTTGTATCCTAAACAGGCGAGCCGGGCTGCCCAAAGCGAAATCCGTGCGCCAGAGGCTCTTGAGCGGACCTTCCATAAGACGAGATGGGGCGGCATTCCATGGAACCTCCGCTCGTATACGTTTCCACAAAAGAACCCGGCCGAGATCCACTGGCTCCGCGAGATGGAGGATTTTTCGGAAACGGACGAAGAGGGCGAGGGGGAGTCGGAAACAGCCGAGCCTCAAATGCATGGTCAAGAGGGTCAGTGTAATGATGCCAGGAGTCAGCACCAGCTGAATAAGCCAGAGTGCGCAAATCAGCTAAATGAAACAAGCCATCAGCGGCTGAATGAAACAAGAGGTCGAAATCAATTGGAGCAGTCTCATAACCAGTCTGAAGAGAAGCAATCCCATAACCAGTCTGAAGAGAAGCAATCCCATAACCAGTCTGAAGAGAAGCAATCTCATAACCAGCCCGATCAGGCCCAGAACCAATACTCCAAGCAAGCCAACCCGAGAGGCCACTTGTCCAGCTGGGGAAAGCTAGGGTCGTGGCGAGACCCTGCCACCAACGAGAAAATCTACGACATCTGGGGATTGACGGCCAACATCCTTCACGACGTAGCACGCATAGCCTATGCCCCCGACACGGCCCATGAAACCATGGGTGAAGAGGAGTTGATCTGGAGTGTGTGGCACCATGGAAAGCAAATGGCCACGAAGCAGCGGTCGCCCCAGGAGGCAGCTTTGATCACGTCGTCGTCTGCGTCTGGCGCGTCCTTTGGCGACATTATGCCCAGGTCCGAGTTTCTCCGTTTGAAGAGACTCTACAAGATGTGACGCTTTAGCCTCACTAGCCGTGCGCATTGACCGAGTCTTGAGGAAAGGACAGCCAAGACCAGCACCGAAGCACCACCGCATGGGTTAAGGAGGCCCCCATGGTGTACAAGATTGGACCGAATGGACCTCAACATCGTGTCATACCGTCTATACCGTCTATGCCGTCTCAATGTTGTACAATATTGCCCAAATATTGTCAGGTAGCAGGGCTATATCCATGTTCTCCGCCGCTCTCTCTACTCCTACGACTGCAGAGCAAGCCAAGCAAGGTTTCATGACTGGAGTTCATCAACCCACTGATTTGCTGCTGGCACGTCCCAAGTCTTGGACCTCTACAGGTACACCAGAAGTCGAGGGAAGAGTCATGATGCTTGCCTTGAAACGAGGCCGGCGCTTCGGCACGCGCCTCTTTCGGTAGAGACGCATGAATCCGCCGGCGTCGTTGCTCAACCCAACAGCACCAGATGATTCACCCAGCCAAGCACACCCGGCCATATCACGTGGCGCGCTCACGTGCAGCCAGCACTACGGGTTAGCAGCTTCACAACGAGCAGAAAATTATGCACAACACTTTCGGCCCTAAGTACGAGATTTGTTCTATTATTGGATATGAATACACAGAAGTGTAGTGTCAGCGAGGGCATGGCGGCGCCGTGTGGCGGGCGAATTCACAGGCCAGTCCGCCACATAGCATCGGCGCCCGGGCTCGCAACCCGCGGCCGCCGCATAACGCGCACTAGCAGGGCCATGCTTCCACTCCACCGCCAGCCCTCCAATGAGCCAGCCCGACCCCACGCTTTTGGACAGAACGCTGATCGAGCTCCTACGATGTCTTGATGAATACGTCACTCTTGTCGATGGCTCGTATTCCGCCAATTACAGCGAAGCATTCTCCCTCCTCAGCAGGGCCAACTACAACAGCACGCAGCGCTTTGGCCCGGACCGGCTTGACATGAGGCCGAGAAACGCCGTCTTTGTTGTTTCGCAAGCGGGCGGACGCATGAAGCCGGTCACGCGAACTTCTGTGGCGGAGATTGAGACGCTCGATCTGGAAACCACGGCTTGCCTGGCAAATGGGCTTCGAAGGAGGAGGATTTTCAAGGGCGACGATGCCGGGGGCGTTGCGGGAGGGGATTCGGACGGTATGAGGGGAGAGGAAGACAGGGGCAAGGACAAGAACAAGAACAAGGACAACGGAAAGGACGCGGACAAGAACAAGAACAAGAGCATGGACATGGACAAGGACAGGGACAAGAACAAGGACAGGGACAAGAACAAGGACAGGGACAAGAACAAGGACAGGGACAAGAACAAGGACAAGGAGGAGGACAAGAACAAGAACAAGGGCAAGAACAACGAGAAGGACAACGGAAAGGACATGGACTTGGACAGGAACATCAAGATCAACAAAAACTCGGAGGTCTCGCGGCAGCCCGAAAAAGACCAGATGGGAGGATACAAGAAGTTAGACTTGTTACGGGATCCGATACGCCAGTTTGGACCTTTGCTGCCGCCACAGTTGAGCCAGGCGCAGTCCTACTTCATCCAGGCCCTCAAGGATACGGTACAGGTTGTGTGTTTGCGGGAACAAATTCTAGAGTATGTGAGGGTGATTGAGGCGGAACTGAAAAAGTTGCAGATGGCGGGGTGTGAGGGGCCTGAGAAGACAGACTCCATGTGATCTAGGTGACGTGAAACGCCCCTCGTGCCGGTGTGTGCTTGGCAGTCCTACACTAAAGCGTGGTGCCAAGCAGACCAGCTCATTCCTTTTTTATGGTTTGTGAAGAGCAAGTGACTGCTACTGATGAACATGTGAAACATCGCCGAATCAATACCATGCACTCTAATGCACGGTCAACGGTTCAGGCTCTTTCCTGGCGATGAGGATCGTGGAACACTCACGCTGTGATCCTGGCCATGATCAACCGCATATGCCTCAGGGCCATGTTGTCTTGGCGCGTATACTGGCGTGTATCTTGACGTGGTATCGTTGGTGGTATTTCGGTCGCAGGATGGACGTATCGTTGGATTGGCGTGTTAGAGTTGGGCCTCTCTCAGTGATGCCGCTCCAAGGGACCTTCCATCTACATAAGTGCTCTCAGCGGATCTTGTCTATTCCATGGGCTACAGCAAAACGTGGTTCATTCAACGAAATAGGAATTGACCATAGGATCTGATGTCTTCAGGATCTCGAGGTGTCGAGTAATTTAAGTATACATAGTACATAGAATGCCAAAGATATCCCGTCATCGGAAACTCTGGAGGGTCAATCTCTCGATATCTGCGTCATATCTGCGTCCATAGCCACATCTGTAGACCCGGAATTCGCCCGAGACCAACCTATGACAGAAATGGGCTAAAATGCAAAGAAAGGCTCTGTGATTGTGAAAGGCTCCGTGATTGTGAAAGGCTCCGTGATTGTGAAAGGCTCGGTGATTGTGAAAGGCACTAATCACTGAATATGTCGCTATCGTTTTCGTAGTCGCTGGCATTTAGAGCGTCCGCGTCGTCGTCATCAGCGGCCACGTTATCGGCCACGTCCCCGGCACCGGGCTCGCTGATTGTGACCTTCTTCTTCTTCTTCTTTTTGGCCTCCACATTGGCCTTCTGCGCCTCTCTCCTCTCAGCCTTTTGCTGCATCTTGTGCTGGTGCCGCTTGTCCAACTCCTGCACCTCCTCCTTCAGCTTGGAGATGCGCGAGTGATACACGGTTTTGGATGAGCCCACCATGGCCTCCTCGATCTTTACGAGCTTCATGTCTATGCGCGGGCCGAGCTCCCTCAACTTGATGGCCCTCTTGCGGGTCCTGGGGCCATGGGCTTCGGGGCCACGTATCAGCACAACGGCATCGTCCTCAACCTCCGAGTCCAGCGTGAGGCCTCCCACAGAGTAGGGGTCCAACACCAACTCCGAGATATCTTTGTGGTTTGTCATGATGGGCAATCGCTTGCGGCGGTTGACCTGCGACTGGAGCAACTTCTTGATGTTTCTCAGCTCCTCCACCATCTTGGTGCTGATGGCGAAGTGGCGCAACTGCAACTCATCGTCGGGGTTCTTGTTGACGACCAAGACCCTCTTGATGGAGCCGACCCGCGTGGTTTGTGGTTGGATGGGCGGGAAGAGGTTCTGGAGCATGGTGATCAAGAGCTTCTCGTGGTTGGGCAAGTCGGCCATCTTCTTCCCGCCGCCGGTGAAGCCGTTCATCACCAAAAGGGGCGGCTGCTTGTAGAAGGCCAGGCCCTTGGATGCAGACACCGGGTTCCGCAACAGACGCCTCACGTCGTGCATCAATGAGTAGGCCATCACCTTGAACTGCAAGCTGGGGCCCCGCGGCATTTTGCCGAGCCTCAACGACACGTTGCCCGTGGTCTCGGACTGCTTGAACACCATAAGGTCCGACACGCCCAACGGGCCGGCCATGACCATGAAGTCCTTGAGCTTGTTGGCTTTCCGCTCCCGCAAGTTAACCGCGGTGTGAGGCAGCATCACCATGCGGACATCCCGAACGAGCTGGTAGAGGGCCTTGTTTTTTAGCGCGGGTCCGAGCGCGAGCACCATGGACTTGGGCACTTTGTCTGCACCGTCGTCCACGGGCTGGGGCTGCTTTTTTGCTTTTCTCTTGGCCATTGCGTGGTGGCGGGGTGTTGGCAGGGTGGTGGGTTGGTGATGGAGCAGGGATGGAGCACGCGAGCTGGTAGCGCGCAGAGAAAATCTCATCGCGCCTGCATGCAGAGCCACCAGCAAAAGTTACGAGACCCCTAACGAGACTGACTGACCGCCGGACAAGAACTTACATCCAAGGCACTGCTCGAAAGACCAAATCCGGTATCAAAACCCCCGCCATCACTTGAAGAGGCCCAATCAGAACAAACCAGAACAAAACAGGCGCGCAACAAAACCAAATCATTACCATCCGATATGATCCAGAAGAATAGAAAGCAAGGAAAAAAACCCCGGCTTCACTCCAAGACCGAGGAGACCTTGGCGCTTGCGGAGAAAATCAAGCAGAACGCGCTCCGGGCCAAGCTCAAGCAAGGAGGGTCCATCGTGCCGGTGGCAAGCAAGGAGGACATCTCGGTCAGCAACGACAACAGCAAGCGGTTCGACAATTTCGCCGACTTGAAGCTCATCCCCGAGCTCTTGCATGCGGTGCAGGAGTTGAAGTATACCAAGCCCACGCCTATCCAGAGTGAGGCCATTCCGCATGCCTTGGAGGGCAAAGACGTGATTGGGTTGGCGGTCACAGGGTCGGGAAAGACCGCGGCGTTTGCCATCCCCATCCTCCACACGCTCTGGGCCGACCAGAGGCCGTACTACGCGTTGGTGCTCGCGCCAACGCGGGAGTTGGCATACCAGATCAAGGACACCTTCGATGCGTTGGGGCTGGGCATGGGCTTGCGGACCGCGTGTATCGTGGGGGGCATGGACATGATGGACCAGGCACGCGACCTCATGAGGAAGCCGCACGTGATGGTGGCCACGCCGGGGCGGATCGTGGACCACTTGGAAAACACCAAGGGCTTCTCGCTCAAAAACTTGCGGTACTTGGTGATGGACGAGGCCGACCGGCTTTTGGACTTGGACTTCGGGCCCGAGTTGGACAAGATTCTCCGCGTGATCCCCAAGGAGCGGACCACGTACCTTTTCTCGGCCACAATGACCAACAAGATCGAAAAGTTGCAGCGGGCGTCGCTCAACAACCCGGTACGCATAGCAGTGTCGTCCAAGTACGCCACCGCAGAAAACTTGGTGCAGCTGATGATGTTGGTCAGCGACGGCTACAAGAACACGTACTTGGTGCACTTGTTGAACGAGAACATGGGCAAGTCCATCATCATCTTCACCAGGACGTGTGCCAACTCGCAGAAAACCGCCTTGTTGGCTCGCATTCTCGGCTTCTCGGCCGTGCCGCTCCATGGCCAGCTCTCACAGCTGCAGAGACTCGGCTCGTTGAACAAGTTCAAGTCGGGGTCGGCGAACATCTTGGTGGCCACGGACGTGGCGGCTCGAGGCCTTGACATCCCCAACGTGGATCTTGTGATCAACTACGACATTCCCACAGACTCCAAAGCCTACATCCACCGCGTGGGCCGCACGGCGCGTGCCGGGAAAGCGGGCCGGTCGGTGTCGCTCGTGACTCAGTACGATCTTGAGATGTACTTGCGCATCGAGGCAGTGCTAGAGAAGAAGTTGCCCAAAGACCCTGCGCCGCCCAAAGACGTGTTGGATGCCTTGTTCCACCATGTGGATCGAGCCACGGCCGAGGCCACGCGCCAGGCCAAGGAGCTGCAGGAAAAGAAAGGCCGGAAGAAGACTCGCGATGACGCTGACCGGGAGGAGAAGTGATGCTGGGCGGTGCGGCCCCATCAAGTGACCACTTGGGCGCTTGAATGCACGGTGACACTGACATGGGCATACTGCAAGACAGTAACGCTCTCATATGGTGCACGTGAGGCTAAATTCGCAAACGCCGTTGCTGTTTGAGTTGGAAGTGATGCCATTGCACTCGATGTCGATCCCCTGCCAGGCGTAGCAAAGGCAGTACGGCATATTTTCCATGACCATGACTGGCCACGACTTGCCGCTACTACCGCCATTACAGCGTGACTATGCAGACACCTGATACAAACCCCAAGTTGTGCGCATGTACGACTGGCCTACTTGTGTAAGACCGGCAGGATCATGACAGCTGCCAATTTCTTTGGATGCAAGTGCCATTTTCGATACTGCGAGTGATGGTGTCCCTCAGAATCCAAATATTCTTACAGGTGCTTTAATCTAAAGTACATCATAAACATTGCCCTTCCAGGCCATGGTGTTGCGAATGCACGGGCATGCTGAAGGGCAGTCGGGCCGGTGGGGTGTCCCGGGACACAAGATATTTTATGTTCAATTGATTTGTTTAAGGGACTCAAGGAAGTTTGCATAAAGCCGTCTTTTGGCCACGTTTTTGCTACTGCAACTGCAACCCCGAGACTTTCGACGTCAACCAGAGGTACAAACTGTAGCTGGTCTAGTCAACAAAGCCTCAATAACAAAGACTTATAAAGTCTTACTAAAAAGTCTTAACGAAAAGTCTTCATAAAAAGACTAAAAAGACTCAATAAAAAGTCTTCATAAAAAGTCTTCATGAAAAGACCCAATAAAACTCTTAATAAAAAGTCCTATAACAAAGAAATAAGTCACTATAGGTCTAAGGAAGCTCCTCTGGTCTGGAATTTATTGATCAATGATCACATAAGAAAGATGGGATTCAAAAGAGCCATAAATGAACCGTGCGTGTATATCAAACGAACTGCAGACTCAATGGTATTAACAGCGCTCTATGTTGATGATAATCTAGTCTTGGGAAGAAACATAGAAGAAGTGTCAAAGACGAGGGGAATGCCGAGCGGGCGCTTCAAAATGAAGCATTTGGGAGAAACTGAGAAAGTCCTCGGGATTAACATCAATGTGACAAAGTGGCCTAATCCGGGTCCTCCTGAGTTGTTGAAGGGCCACTCCAATACTATAAAAGGAGTTGGGTTTCTTAAGCTTAGAAACGTAAGCAGATAAACTACAGAGGTGAGACATGCCAAGAGCGTCCACCAGTTCCAGACCCACAAGAAATACATCTCGTGTAGATTCAAGTGAACCTTCCCTTGAATCCTTATACCCTACTGGAGAGGTTCACACATACTTAGATACCATGAAGTCACTCCTTGACTTTAGTCAGAGTCACTCCCCTTGGAAACTCTATGGCAAACCGGATCATCCAAGCTATGACCCGGATAGTGAAAGTGAGGAATTACAGATTATGAGACTTGATAAAAAGACTTGATAAAAAGACTCAATAAAAAGTCTTAAGAAAAGCTTAATAAAAAGACTCAATAAAAAGTCTTAAGAAAAGCTTAATAAAAAGACTCAATAAAAAGTCTTAAGAAAAGCTTAATAAAAAGACTCAATAAAAAGTCTTAAGAAAAGCTTAATAAAAAGACCAATTTCAATACGTGTGGATACTGGGACGAACGCGGTAAAGGTGCTCACGTTTCGTGGGGCCTCTCGATGTTTTGCAGGCTCGAAAATCTCACGAAAGTCATATACGAGACACTTCTTGAAGCTCAACGCAACAAGTCTTGCTCTGGAAGCACTGGCGGCCACGTGACTCGATACAAAACATGGTTAAGCATGCTGCGTAATTTTACCCACCACCAAATAAAGAAGGGTGGCTCCTAGAACCAGACCCACTGAACACAGGTGACTGAAAATCGTTTTAACGCGGACAAGGATCGGTCCTCTCCACCGGTTATGAGCCCTGTAGGTCTTAAAGTCGCTGAAGTAGTATTACTATCATACAATTGAGCTTGGGTGTTTCAAACACATGCATAGGATCAAAGTAAAGAAGTTGTATCCAGCACGATGGGCACCTGGACCGAGATGACCACAAACAACCAGTCGAGTACCAAACTTGTTTGTTTGAAGTTCGGACGGAATCATAACAAGAGCTTTGCAGTCGACTATTACTCCAAAGTTGGAGTGGCGTTTAAAGTTCAAGATACCCTTAGGCGTTTGGTTAAGAACTAACGCCGCCATACGAACAGCATCAGGCCAAAAAAGATGTGCAACAGCGCCCAAAGCGCCCACAAGAAGCAACGTGCAGGCTTTGTCTCGGTCGATTTTGGCCTTCGGCCGTACCAATTAGGTAGGATGAATAAGTGTTGGTAAACTGCAGAATACCTTTTCTACCGTCCATCCCATAAAATGATAAGAAACTTCTAGAAGCATAATCACAACCAAGATAAGTATATAGTTTTGATCTTGGTAGTTTGTATACAAGTATGTTCCTTCTTGGAGTCCGCACGCCGACAAGGCCTGGCAGTTAAGGAGAATAATATTAGCTAGTGGCTACTGTTCCACTGACTGGTTCCCAGCTACACCTTTCCCTGGTGAGACTTAGACCCGTAAGCTGATGCTTGTATATTTATATGAACAAATTTTAGAAGAATCTTTCCGTCTATATCCAACTAAATTGGCGAATAAACGGTTTCTTGTTGCAGTATAGTTTATATTAATGTATGAAAAACGCGTACCAGTGTTAATGGTAAACTCATACGAGGGACCAGGCCCTGGTGTTTTGCAATCCCCAGGACAATGTCGTAGATGTTATAAAAGGCATAGAAATTCAGTTAATAAAATTGATTTGAACGTAATCAAAAGCTTTAAGTCAAGCTTAAATTCACGGTATATATCTAGGTCAAATTTCATTTAAACTAGCATGTAAATTATGCATATTTGTTATGAATTGCATTTTATTTTTGGCATCACACAAGCTCAAGTAATTTTGATGTATTAAATTAGCAGGCAAATTTGCGGAGTGGAAATGGTGAAATAGGGATGTAAATTTGCGATAATTAAAAGACATTCTGAAGAAAGCTAAAGATAAAAACACAGGTTAAACAAAGCTACTATGCCTTACACAATCCCCAAAAACCTCTTTTTCTCTATTTCATAATCATTTACATCTTTTATTCTTGTATGGCCATTTCTAGCTGAGTCGTATATTTTGTAGTGTGCAAGATCAACTGTTTTTGATACTTTATTAGCTTTAGCTTCAAACTTTTGAATAAACCATCTTCAGAAATTGGTTTTTCATTTTCGTCTTTTTGATTTGTTCTTGTCTCCACAAGTCCATATTTTTTAAAACCATAACATAATCTCATATTAGAGGGTATCGCCGAGGCTGTCTCTTTTGGCTACAACTTCCGCTCAGCTGAATTAAGAAAGCCACATAAAGGATTTTATTCCGCACATGTTGATCAAATCTTCTGATTACTATGAATTTGAAGGGACCAATTTTTCGTGCTCTGGAAAACGGCAGAGGAAAAGTTGTATGTACTGGTTGGTAATCAACACCACTTTATGCAGGAGAGGGACCTCTGCCTTACATTCATTCGCCAAGACACCACATGAGTGTTTGTAGGGAGAGGTCTTATGAGTGCTGGATTCGCTTAAAGGAGCCGGAGATGTCCGACATCACCGTGTAAGTTCCCGGGTTCGTGCGTTTGCATTGCCTCTATAAGCCTATTCGGAACTCTCCATGAGCGCTACACTATACCATTTTCTATTCTTAACATTGAAAACAAACACTTTTTTTGGGTCGAGTCGCATCCATGTCAGTCACACGCTCGTGTCATACTCATGGCTCCAGACGCCCTGATATTTTGGTTCATATTGATGGACTTCTGGAGAGGCACTTCCGCTCTGGTTTGGTCGTAGGTATTCCTGAGTTGCAATGTTTCACAATCCCGTTATGGTCGCCGAATCTCCGAATGTCATCCATAATCCCACCTCCAAGGGTTCATTTCAGCATTCTCAATCCAGCTCTCAATGGAGTTCATTACCGCAAAGCACCGCAGGAATACCATCAAACCTCGCCAAAGAAGGTCATGCCATTTCCAAATTCCCACACTTTTCTCTGAATATCAGTTAGTAAGTAGGCACAGTATTTCACTCGCCTGTGACAAGCCATTGAAGCGACTCTTTTTCTATTTTCTCTTTTTTTATTTTCTCTTTTTTTTTTTATTATCTTTCTTTTTAAACGGCCAAAGTCTCCTTCTAGTGTCGGTCCCTTCAATCTTCATTCATTTCCGTTTCACTCCATGTGATTCGTAAACATGTGTTGCGAATCGCAGCGTCACCTTCTCAAAAGTCAGTTGCAAGTCAGCGCGCGCCCGGCTCACTGTATGGTGGAGAGCCTTGATGCGCTCCAACTTTTGCAGCGATACTTCGTGTGCCTTCAAGTGGTGGCATTCCTCCGAGAAACTGTTCTGGTTTTCCAGGCTGAGGCATCCAATCAACTCGTCCAATTCCTTGGTGGATAAAGGACGACGACGGAGTGCTTGCATCCACACATTGTGGAACTGTTGCAGGTACCTTTCTTTGAAGGCGTAGGCGTCATTGTGACCCTGGATCACGTTGGCCAAGCTCACGCCAAAACCTGCTTCGATCTTCCCAATACTCTCCTTTGCACTGTAGTCCATGTATTCCATGGTCTCCA
The DNA here is from genome assembly GCA_009756565.1 of Metschnikowia sp. UWOPS 03-167b3. NCBI lineage: Eukaryota > Fungi > Ascomycota > Pichiomycetes > Serinales > Metschnikowiaceae > Metschnikowia > Metschnikowia sp. UWOPS 03-167b3. The sequence goes on along the minus strand of WFIV01000025.1, from coordinate 37,217 downwards.
TATCCTCCATCATGGTTGAGAGTGTGTGCTCATAGTCGGCCAAGTGTTTGTCTAAACTTTCATCGCCCGCGATATCAGTACAGACTTTCACAAAGTCTTTGCCGGTAGCTTGAACACTCTCTAGAAGGGTAAGTAGATATGCCTCAATGCGCTCATGGACACTGAACTGTGCTAAGAACGTCTTCTTGCACTTGTTCATTAAGCTATCCTGTGTGCGCACTGCTGCTTGTAATTGTAAAAGGTGACTGGAGCAAGGATTCACCACCTCATGAGCCATCTCTTCTGGAAGGAACTTGAAGAAGGTTGGTGCTTGTCTTCTATTGATTCCAGCACCCACCATTCTCTCGCTCCTCAAGGTTTCCTCGTGCTTTTCAACGCTCACCACAAGTCTCAAGTAGGCCAAGTACTCGTTGAGTTTGTTCTCGGCCTCGGTCTTACAGAGCATCTTCAAGTCAACGGTAAGACATTGCAACTCGAAAGTGTTTTTGTCGAGATGAGGAAGAAAGAGAGCCTCCATCTCAAGTTCAACCCATAATTGGCTCTTGGGTTTGTGAAGCCAGCTGTCCACTTTTGTTTCGTGAGAGAAGGTGATAGCGGCCGCAATCTTCTGTACGATGTGAACAGGTTTGGTGGCTTCGTTAGTAGATGGAGTGAGACGATTTTTGGGTGCCTCGACTGGTGCAACTTTGGCTGAAACTTTGACTGGTGCTGGTGCGGCTGGTGCAGCTTCTTTGACTGGAAAGCGATCCTTGATTTTGGTAGTGATGACTGGAGCTGAAGACTTGACTGCAGGAGATGGTTTAGAAGGGAACCGATCCTTGAGTGGAGTGGTTATCTCCTTAGGCACAGAAGATTTGGTTGCGCCTGGGGGCTTCACTGGAAACCGGTCTTGAAGCGCAGTAGTAATCGCGCTAGCATCAAAGCCCTTGACCTTGGTAGGAGGGTTAAGCGGAAACAGGTCTTTAAGAGCTGCAGTTATGGCGCTTGAGTCGAAGCCCTTGACCTTGGTAGGAGGATTCACTGGAAACCGGTCTTTGAGCGCTGTAGTTATTGCGCTTGCATCAAAACCTTTAACTTTGGTAGGAGAGTTCAATGGAAACCGATCCTTAAGCGCAGTGGTGATTTCACTGGCATTGAATTCCTTGATTAGTGCTGGCGGCTTGCCTGGAAACCGATCCTTGAGTGCAGTCGTGATTTCCTTAGCATCGAAAGCTTTGATTGGTGCAGGAGGCTTTGCTGGGAACCGGTCCTTGAGAGAAGTCTTTATTCCGAATGAA
>WFIV01000025.1:0-34482 GCA_009756565.1 Metschnikowia sp. UWOPS 03-167b3 | reverse complement strand
TCGTTTGCTGGGCTCGCGCAGACGCCTTCTGGAAATCGCAGTCAAGTTTCGCGCGGTACTTTGACATCTCATCCTTTTCGGTGTTGTACTTACGAGCCAAAACGGCCAAATTTTCCGGGTCCATTGCGTCTAGCGGTCTGCATTGGGGTAAATCCAAATTGACCAAGTCCGGTTTCATAGACTTGAACCCGGCTCTGAATGCAAGAACGCGAAGTTTGCAAATAGTGCGACTTCCAGAAAAGCGGTGGACTTTTTTGGTGGCCACGGGACACTCATCGACGCAACAAACTGGCATGCGCTGGATATAGCAAGCATTGTGCTTTTTCAAGACCCGAGCCTTTTCAAGCAACTTGCTCCATTTCTTGGTGGCCTGGAAATGGACCGCGTGCTGGTTCTCATGTCGCTTAAGGTTCTTGGGCACGTGATTACGGTGCGCGTTTTCGCACCCAAATCCAGGTGCTGCAGGCATTTCCTTGTTGAACAAGGCGAGGCCTTTGGGCAGCAACAACGTACAAAGTTTCTGGGTGAATGTGGGCTTTGACTTGATCATATCCAAAGAAGGTTCCTTGGGTATGCAGGCACCCAGCTGAGCTACATCGTTGGCAGTGCCAGTACAATACCCCAGAGGGGGCTTGGCTGAGTTGGGCAGTGAATTCACAAAGGAAGAGCCCGTGGACTTGGAGTTGCTGGTTGAATTTTTGGAAAATTCATTAGCACCTCTTGGGTTTCCTCTAGGAGATTGTTTCCGTTTCAGCTTGGCGGCGTCCGAGAGAAAAGCGTCCAAGTGAGCTGGCAGCTTGGAGGGTCTTCTGCCGGCACTTGAAGCGGCGAAAGCTGACGGAGGCATGCTCATGGTGAACAGAATGGTCGTTTTCAAATACTGAAAAGGACGGTGATCACAGATGAGGATAAAAATTTCTTGTGTGGTGTTCGAAATATCAAACGGCAAAAGGGTTTGCTCTGATGGGGAAGGCGGAAAAGAATAAAGAGGAAGGAATTTTTATTTTGTGACTGGCTGTACAGATAAGTGTCTCGGCACAGACTGGGGCGCAGGCTTCTGTACCTTCAGCGCAGGGTTACGTGCAGGCGGCACGATATACACCAGGTACATCGCCAGATGTAAAATCGAGGAAAGTCAAATAGGCTGAATGATTTCTTTTCTGGACAGACCGCCTCCTCTTCTTAGACCTAGTAATATTCAGTAAGGCCCAGCTGCTCACATGATTATGGACACTAACTTAGACTAGAAATATCTCACGGTATAATTAGTTAACGCGGGGCATGGATCCTGCATATTGAGCCACCACGTCCGCATTGCCCCAGCAAAGCAGTTTGTAGCTTGTCTACTATTATTCGGACGCCTTCACAAGTTGGGAAGGAGGCGTTCTAGAATTAGGCTTGTGCCGAATCGGCGCACAACGAGAAAAGTGCCTGCAAATTCTTTTCCAACTGCACATAGAGCGTCCACTCACCCGCAAAGTCTCAACTCTGTCTATGTTAATTTTCAGATTTGAATTTATTGACTATGATTTGGATCTGATGTGTCTTATTCACGACAGTGCAGTGGGAACTCCTACGGTTGGACTGGCGCGAGGGTCTCCCATTATATAATTCCCTATACGAGTCTTCTCGTATAGGGATCATGAGATGTTTTCCCTCTCGTATGGGAATCAGGAGATGTTTTCCCTCTCGTGCGCGAGGCCTTCCCGATCTGGCTGTTATGCACCGCTCTCTACCCGTATGCAGGGTAGGACTGCATGGTCCACTACCACATGCGGGACGAGAAGCCATCACGCGTCAACAGTCTATGATATCTTCAGCGCCGAATCCAAGTACTATACGCCCGGTTCCTGGTGGTACTTCTTACTAAAACACTTCATCCTCTTTTGAATCTATTCTTTGAATCCGTTTTGTGTTTTTTATTAGATATCCTTTTTTCCATCATAAAAGGTGACTTTGCCAATCGGCGCCTTTTCTGTGAAGCTTATTCATCACAATTCCCCCAGTCAGACTGACACGCAACCAACCGTTTTCCCAGACACCCTATTCTTGAAAAGAAAAATACTACGAAAGCGACACAGCTCGGCCTTCTTGGTTAACCAGCGTAAGGCCTACGCACAGTATTGAAGTACTGTAACAAGTGCAATGTTCATGTATGGGGGATCACTCTTGATCAGCCACATTACCCAAGCCTGAAATGCCTAGTAGTGTTAAGAAAGCGGTGGGTTAAAATCCTTCAATACGGAGGGGCTGCCGGCCCGTCAATACATAATCAAGGCTTTTCGCGTGACTAAAAGATTCTGCTAAAACTTCACCTTCGTGGGAGCTTAAGCACTGAAACATATGAGGACCTGCTTGTTAGAAAAAGCGCCACTTGATGAAGGCCTTCTTTTAACCTATGCTAGTATCTTGAGAGAGACACAGCCTTCCGTAAAGGACCACTTGGCGGGCGACATGCGTGCCCCGGAGGTTTTATACCTTTCCCCCAACCTGCCATTCTCAGTCACCACAACTCACACCCGGTCACGCTATTGCCGTGAAAAATTGAGACGCAACCCATGTGCTGTGAGGAATTGCGGCATTTGAGGAAATGTGAGTTCTGAAACACCGGCTGATTCACTTCAGATTGAGGATTGGCAAAAGACCTTTGTACTGGTTGAAAAATGCGTAAATGTTAAGCCTGGCCTGGTTAAATTAGTTTGGGCTTTAAGAGAGTGTCATATCAGAAGCTTTGTCGCGAGAAGGCATACTGGAATTATGTGAAGGCATTGTAATATACAGTCCCGAAATACCGCCTTTTTCGAATCGTATGGAAGTAGTTGGAGTTAAACCAGATGTGCAGCGAGCAACTGAGGCGGGAGGTACAGCCAGGGGCGCAGTTCCAGAATAACTACGCAGAAGCCGTGACCTTGATGCCTGGAGTCTGCATCAGGCTGTGGCCGCGTCTTTCGAGGAAACGCCTGTATCCCGTTTTGTGGAGCTTGCAGTGTTCTGTGCCTGATCACACAGATTTCGCATGGGAGATTTCCACACTTCTTATTACGCCTTCACCATCAAAGCTGTCAACCAACTGTCCCTTGATATCTGAAGACTATTAGAATCTGTTAGGTCCTTTGTACTTGTTTAAACGTCAAGTGCTTAAGAGAAGGTGTATTCGATGATGCTTAAAACAAGGGGGCCACCAAACTTATATAGATAAAATTGGCCGCCTCATGCGGGCCGGGGGCACGATGGCGCCACTTTCAGCCGGCGTGGGGGCACGATGGCGCCATACTTGGTCGGAGTGGGGTGTTATACACGTTCGGACAGCCTTAGGCGTCCCGAAAAATCCCAACCTGGCTTATCTAGACCAATTGGCGCCATGGAGGCGCCTATCTGTCCTGCATATAAGGAAACCACGGCGGCATCGGAGAAGGTGCAGCTGATGCCATCTCGTCTGAGTCTCGGAGATAGTCGGTCGGGATTGGACACGCCTCTCTCCAGGTGGGGGACCGATGTCTTCCCCTTGTAGCGTACGTCGCAGGTAAATTTGGTATCCATGGGTAGCGCTACGCAGGGTGGATCTACCAGAATCCACTGAGAATTTCAGTACCATAATAACCGTTGATTTAGTCTCCCCTCCTGCACCACCACCACCGAGCTTCAGAGATCCACAAACACGTGGACAAGAAAACTCAAGGTGAAAGGGATAATGGGACGCTCCCCCTAGAAGACAATCAGGTTCAAACTAGTGCGACATAACGGTGCAAACCACAATTCCAAAGGCGTTAAAGCCAAGAATCCAAAACATTTCCTACTTCCTCGCCCAGTCTATCAACCAAAAAGTGTTATGAAATTGTTCAAACTATTCTTCGTTTAATCGTACCAAAAATCAAAGTAATCCGACCACCGCCCCTGTTTCTGTCCTCACTCTTTATTTTTTGTCCTCTTTTATCTGTCTTCGCTTTCCGTTTATTTGCTTTTTGTTCTGTCGGAAAATAGCATATGTTCTTTACAACTAGGGTGATTGACGCTCTTGGAATGCCTTTGCAAACTCTACAGCGTACCTGCAAAAGACCATCGATAGCTTTGTGGACTCACTTGTTCTGTTGAGTGTCGAAGTGTAGGAGTCAGCTCTTGTCCCATTTGTTGCCTTTTCCTCTTGACCTTGGAGTTACAAACGGCCCGAAATTCTTCGATTGCATCAGGCAAGAAGAGAAAGGAGCTAAATCAGAAGACTCTATTTGAAGTTTAACTAATAGTCTCACGAACGCGTAGAAATGGATGGCTGTGATACATCTTGGCTCTACATCGGACTTGGACCCTCTTGAGTCTAACCCCGACTTTTTATTGGGCAGTCAAACTGATATATACTTGGCGGAGGCTCTGTACCAAGAGCAGGGAGCCGCCCAAATCGTTCCCTCCCAGACGGCCATGGTAACAGCGTCCACTACGGGATTCTGTGAGGGGAGAAATTTACTTGTTACGGGCTCGTATGTGGGCTAGGGTCATCCCCCACTTTTGAAACCACGGCAGAGAGCACCCACAAGATAGGAGCTGTGTCGATTTTGGAAGACGGCCTTGAAGCGACCCCAGAGTTGGACACTTGGTACTGCAAATTTGTTGCAGTGCTGCTTTGTGCATCTGGCGCTTTAAGGGCTAAGTCCAACACTTCTTTGAGCCAGAAAATCAAGAATTGTTACTGCCCAGTGAATTGCCTTGTTCAAGAAGGAATGCCTGCAGCGCCCGGCTTTGGGTGCGAAACCGCGCACTGTAAACCTGTGTCCAAGAATCTTAAGCGGCAGGAGAACCAGCACTGGGCCCATTTCGGGCCACCAAGAAAAGGAGCAAGTTTCTTGAAAGGGCCAAGCTCTTGAAAAAGCACAATGCTTGTTATATCCAGCGTATCCCCGTTTGTTGCGCCGATGAGTGCCTGTGAAATCCCGAAAGGTGCGTCGTCTCTGCGAATCGCGCCTGGCGCAGATTTGGAGCGGCCTTTGCGTTTAGAGTTGGCTGCAAGCCAGTGCGCATCGACTTGGTTAATGTGCATCTACCGAATTTGACAGCAACACTTTGGGACGGTGCCTATTGGCTTGTTACGCAGTGGGGCCAAAGTCGGTGGAGGGAGGTTCCCGAGCATCCTTTTTCGCTGGTCTTTGAACTTGGGGGTAAACACAGTCAAGATGCCCCGTTCCAAGTCGCGTCCTGCATATAAGCAAGGCCTGTCTGCCCTCGACCCAATCTTCACTCCTTCACGCCAGGTATTTGTTGAGCGGAAGGCCGACTGTGTTATAAGGTTTCCATGTGTAACGGCACAAAATCAAATGGTGGACCTCAGGGCGTACCCCAGCCAAACTGACCAGCGAACGCGCAGGTTCAGCAGACGGGCCGCTATTGCTAAGAGGAGTGGACAGACGGCCCTACGAGTGCATTTCAAAAATACGATAAAAGACTTCAACACAAAAACCGGCCCGGAAAAGGCCAATTAACCCTTTGATTCGGGTACACACGCGTCGGACGCTGAGTGCAGTCCAAGTGTATCATCCAAAGGCCAATGCCACTAGGCATACGGTGCTGTACTTGTCCCACCACGTAATCGCTCGCTTTGAAGCAGCAGAATATCAAGTCAAGAATCCAGGCTTTTCGCCTAACCCAATGCTCCCCCTCAATCGAAAAGTAGGGGTCTCAATCGAAAAGTAGGGGTCTCAATCGAAAAGTAGGGGTCTCAATCGAAAAGTACGGGTCTCAATCGAAAAGTAGGGGTTCGCCTTGGGCAAAAAAGGTTTTCCACTTCAAACGAAGTCAAGATCAAACAAAACAAGTCTGCCCAATTTTTGTGGCTCAGGCACCGCTGCTGTGTTCATGAAGATGGAGACTTGTTCTGACGCACAAAACAGTTATCGACTGACACTTCGACATAAAGCACATCCAGTATGCACCTTCACCAAAGCAATATGTGGCGATGGTATTCCCCCGAGTCTTTGAATGAACGGTTCTTCAGTGGGTGCTCTCGAATTCAAAAGTCATGACCAGCTTCATCAGCGAGTTTGACATGCGTGCATCTGAGAGTCTCCAACAGGCTTACCCCGGCGCAGTGTTTCATCTTCCCCGGCACGTGTTTCATCTCCTCCGCCGCTTTTAAAGACTCGCTTTGCCAGCAATGCAAGTAATTTGAAAGAACATCTGCGGAAACCAAGAAATGCTTTGGCTGACTAACGGTGAAGAAAGTGAATGGGACACTCAGCAAAGCTCTTCTTATTGAACCAGTCCTTGATGCAGATGTAATGAAACACGCAGAGACATTCCAAGCGGCCGACTTTGTCGCCAGGCTTCAAGTCGTCGAGGCAAATCACACACTCGTTGTCCGAGGGCTCCTTTTCCGAGGTCATAGTGGCAACGGAGGTCACCAGTCCATACTCGCCCTTGGAGTTGGGGATGGCTTCGTAACTGGGCTTTGGAATGGGTGGGATGTTATAAACAAGCATTCGGTTTCTCGACGTCAGCGTCCCCACCGGAGACGAGAGCCGGAGATGTTGGCTGGAGAAGTCAAAGCTCGTGATACATTCGCTCACGTGGCCCTCCTTGAACTGGTCCAAGTCAATGCAGTCATCCTGCAGTTTGAACTGTTGAAGAAGGTTCGTCCCACACACAGGGCATAGGTCCTCTTCACCCACTTCTTCCGCAACCTCGGGCGAAACCCGGGGGTTTTTGCTCGTCTGATTGGCGGCGGGGACTGCCATGCTCTTCGGGGCGACTGCATCCAGGGCGCCTTCTGGGTCACCTGCTTCTTGGGCCCGTTCAATCTCCAATGCACACGGTTCACAGGTCCGGTACTGCCCGAGAAGCGACGGCTTCGTGGGCTGTCTATCGCCATGCAACACGAGGGCGTGAGACGGATAAGTGAGGAATTGGCCCGAGCACGCGCCACACACCAATTTGCCACACTTTCGGCAGTGGTGCTTGCGGTTAAAAAACGTGAACAAGTCACCACATAGCGTACAGCTGACGGACTCGGAATCGGGCTGCCAACTCATGTTTTGAAGGAAACTCGGAGCGTGCTTGGGAGGATATAGATTGGTGACGCGCCGTTATCACAGGGGATTCTCGGATCTTCGGGCCGGACTTAGTGGCGGGTGGGGACCATACACAGGACTTGCAGCACTTTTGCGGACTCCACGACTGGTTCGGGACTGGGATGTTTCAGCGAGGTTCCAGATCGGGGACAATGGGACTGCGGTGGGGGTATCCGATAAGCCGGCGTGGCAGGGGTATCCGATAAGATGGCGCGGCGGAGGATGAGGCCAGGCACGCATGTGACCTGAAGCTGGGGTTTGCAGGCGGCGGCGGCGGCGCGGGGCCATGCACCCGTGCACCACGAACCACGCACCACGCACCCGTGCACCGCGAACCCGTGCACCGCGAACCCGTGCACCACGCACCCGTGCACCGCGGTTATTGCGTTGGTGGGTGCACCGATCTAGGCTACACCCCCTACAGATTCGCCCGTACACCCCTGATGACGGACCGGCTCACGCAGCTCCAGGTTTGTCTTGACCAGTTGGTGGCGCAGTTCAACTCCACCATCAACTATGCCAATATGCAGAGCGACTTGGCCCCTCTAGACGACAACCCCACGTCGGTGTTCAACTTGGCCGCCAGCGCCGCCTCGGGCAGCGCCAAAAACACCGAAACCTCCGGCACAACTTCGGCTCCCAACGGGGTGGCGGAGCAGCAGCCGTCCGCCGACTTCGAAGGCGTTTTGAACGAGCTATCCACCGATATAATTCTCAAGTCCAGGCAAATCAGCATGATAATCGACTCGTTGCCCGGAATCGGAACCTTGCCTGAGACCCAGCTAGCGAAAATCAGCTCGCTTATACAAGAATTGGATCAGATTGAGAAGAAGCGCCTAGAGAAAATCAAAGAAAAGGACGATGTGTTGCGGTGGTGTGAGGAGCTCATTGTGCAGGTTTCCTCTGGAATCAGCAGTGGCCGCTAGGCCCTCAAGCGAGGCCTTGCCTGAGAAAGCTGGGGATTTAAAGGTTCAGATTGCGGCGAATGTGCTCTGAATCAAGTGGGTAATTATGTTTCATTTGCCCGTCGCTCAAAGAAGAGCGAGATTTTGGAGATCGAGGATGTTCTTGGAGCAGAAGCTAGAAATAGCAGGGATGCGCAAAGATACTCCGAGTCAGCGAGTCCATGAGTTCAAGTGTTCATGAGGCCAGAAGAAGAACCAATGTTACAATTGCAGATAATCAGAATGGACAGGTAAGGCAGGTGATACGCGAGTGGGGTCATTATGAAACACCTGACTCACCGCAACTGAGGCAAAACTAATGCAACCGATCAAATTCAATGATTTCTAGGTCACCGAATTCTCCAGTTGCTTTTTCGGTGAGATCAACCCAGGAAGGTTATATGCAGGCGCCGACGGTGTACACTTTGGACGGTCTATGATTTCCTGCCTTTAGGCCTGTTTGTTTCTCATAGGTTGGCGCCATTCTCAGGTGAGATTATACAACAACAACTTGTTGTGGATATAGCCATTGAAGGAGTTGATGCAGTGTTGTTCCACCTGAAGGTTCTTGCGATGATTTGACATACATTTCCAGTTTATTGAATGGTTGGCTTGCAGTTCTTGATCTGGATATCTTATCGTGTCATTATCACTTGCGGTGTCACGTCATGTGAATGCTGATTTCACTTGAGTATAGTCATCTGTTTTCGATTCTATGACTCGCCAAGCAATGCCAGGACTTTTCCTGTATTGAACCGTCCCGGAAACCTGTTAAAGTTGGGAAATAATTCGAGACCGGCAATTGCCACAGAGACGGCGCAAATGACACTGACAACAATTGCAGTCTGAAGTCGTGATTGGCTAGATGTGCTTCTGTGCTTGCTTCATGATAGGCTCCGTCCGGTCTTTTAATCGTTTAATTGATGCTGATGGTATTTCAACCAGATCAAAGCAAATTTGGCCGAAAATACCTTGCGGCGTGAAAACACTTCATGATTCACAAGATGCACCACAAGGCTTTGCTCATGATAGTCTTTTGACCCGAATAAGTGATTCTCCCAATCCGAATCTAGAGGCCACAAAACTTGGCGCAGGTCAGTCCAACCCGATTCAAGTGGCAATGAAGAAGCAGGTGTTCCAGAAGTGGCGCGAGGAAGATAATGTCCTTATGTTTTGATCCGGATAGAGTGACTTCTTTCGTAGAGGGAGTCAAGGAGGTGCGGGCCAGGTAAAGAGTGATTTGGAACCCTGCCACTTTGATGCGTGCCTTGCTAAACGATAGAGATTATGCTTGGGATGATTGGGATGATTGAAATCTTGCTTCCTGGATAATGACCGTGCTTGGTGGGATAAATCAAACGGCATCCCCAAATAGTTGGAATGTGGATTTGATAAGAGATGCAGTGAAGCATACAGCTTATGTTAGCCATGTGTTGGGTCTTGCAAGGGATCATATTATCTATTTGCAGAGCATGGATGTGGAGTTATTCGCTTCAGATCCGGGTTGGAATAACAAAAACAATAGCGGTTCGGACTACAAGACCCTCATTCGGTTTAGCGGAAATCTGCGTGGCCAGTGTGGTTTGATGATGCGTTGGGGCGTGTCATGATTGGCTCTCATCACCCATAGCCACCTACAAAAAGACTCAAACCCAACTTTATGACAGCAAAACTGCAGTCTTGGCAGATTGTCCGGGTCCAGTCTAAAAGCAGTGAGGTGACACAATCACCCCACCTGATGGCATTTAATCGAGTGTCTAAAATTTGGAGTGGACTAGATAGTTGGCCAATTACCTGCGAAGCAGGTATCAACTTCATTGACTATTTTTCTTTTTGTCAGATCCACCATGGGTAGTGTGCTGCCCATGTATACACAAGCGACGTGCGGTTACAAGGTGAAACGGTCGACCTTCATGGAGTGGCGTATCAGTTGCAGCTTATCGGATGCAATGCTTGGTTACTCGGATGTCGTCTGGTTGACACGCCTGGTTGACTCGGATGACCCCTGGAATTCCCGGGTGCAGGATCAGCCCCCCTCAGACGCCACTCCGTCTATTACCAGCCCGATTGGGACCCGCTGGGGCTGTAAGGCGATACGAACGTGACTAATCACCATCGTCAATCTGGTGCATTGGGGCCCCTCTAGGCCAGTCTCACCCACCAAGATCCGTCATGGTAAGGATCTTCAACGAATCCAGCCTCCAAGCACGAGACGTGACCCAAGAAACCAAAAGACTCAATCCAGGTCTAGTCCACGAGTCTCTGAACCTCTTACTACACAGTTGCATATACAATAACTACCAGAGGATAAGACAGATCAGTATTGAAGGGTGATGCAAAATGACTAGTATTGTGGTATGTGGAGATTCCGTCTTCCGCTCTCGAGGGTCTGAACAGGCTAAAGAGTCTAGTCTAAAGAGTCTAGTCTAAAGAGTCTAGTCTAAAGAGTCTAGTCTAAAGAGTCTAGTTTAGACAGTCTAGTCTAAAGAGTCTAGTCTAAAGAGTCTAGTCTAAAGAGTCTAGTCTAAAGCTACAGTCTAACCAGGAATTAGCCACTATTCTAGCCACTACGAATACCTGTTTACCTCTAGTATCCCTGAACATCAAGCAACTACACTTGACTACACAGTGCTTACGTTAAAATATCTTGACTCTAGTTATTCAATCGCTCAACCACCTGAAACCGCATCACGTGATGGGCTCAACCACCCGACGCCACCCACTCTGGGCTCTACCACGTACCACCGAATTCTGTCGCTGAAGGTGCGGCCCTGGATTTCCATATGCATTGCATCCTCTAGTTCCAGTTTCTATTGGCTCTTCTGACAGGTCGCCCAGTCAATGACCACCGGTATGTATTGAGCCCGGTCGCTCCGTCAGCTTGCTAGCTCCGAACCATGAACATGTTATTGCATATATTCTTGCAATAAGGGCGCCCAGAATTCTGGCCATTCTGGGCTAAAAAGGCAATCAATTGGTGAGGAAGAGTCGGTAGCTCATCGATGTCTTCACATAAACTTCATCATCGTGACTCTTTCAGCTGTCTGCTGTGGCACCGCAACTGGCAGTGTATCAGAGAATTTAGTTCGTCGCCGTATTTGTAACGCTAGATCAGTAAATCAGATCAGTAGTCAGATCAGTAGTCAGATCAGTAGTCAGATCAGTAGTCAGTTCAGTAAATCACTCATCAATTTGGCTTCAGAATCATTGGTTGTTTCATGAGTCGATTCTCAGATGATCCTCGGTAGGGAGTTGGCCGAGGGACAGGTCTCACCATCAGGATAAGTTGAATGACGGGTGTACAGTAAAGTACTTTTGGTGATACCTGACTGATTACCACTGGAAAGAAAGCGTGCAGACACCGATGCACTAGACTCGTACCCCAACCGGCTGCAATGGAGTGCAATAGAGGACATTGACTTTAGAAGATTCCATGCCGCGCAAATGGGCAATTGACTGGGCAGCGTCTTGGCTCAGAAATTGTAAAGACGGCACAGAGCGGCACTTCCAGCATTCGGGCGCCATTTCCCTGTCTCGGTCCGTCTAGAATTGATCGCGTGGATGAGACAACGGAGACGCACTTTGGAATAGATCCTTCCGAGCAGATACTTATCCTGTAGCCTGTGGCGAGCCCGCTTCAAGCCAGTGTCTTGGTTTGTCGAAACTTCCCAACTTGGTATCTTGTCCCGTGCTCCATTGTTTTCAGGATGCTTGTTGTTGAGCTCATATTCACTCAGTCAATGGGAGTTTGGGTGCCCACTGGTCGGGCAGGCCTTCGACCCGATGCTCTTTGCTTTCCGCCAGTGCCAACATTCATGCTTCTGATCACTCATGTGCTTGGACTGCAGTCCAGTCACGTTCCGGGTCTGAGAACAGCCTATTATTTGCACTCGCCGCTGGTTGGCGAAATCCACCGGTTGGCTTCCGCCCTCGATTCAGTAAGCTGAACAGTCAAAGTCCCACGAGCCGAGCCAACGCGCCCGTTCGCACGCCTCGCTGGTCCACGATGTTCCGTAAATGACCGGAAAGAGAGCGCTGAAGCAAAGCAACGTGGCTAGAAGAACGGCCGCCATCACCGAGTACCCCAAGTAGCACCTCACATGCATGAGGTACTCAGCAAACACAGAAATGACCAAAACCAAGAAGAGCACGCTGGTCAAATAGTGGTGCACGAATAGCTGGCGCGTCATGTGCATATAAGGAACGTAGTGGAGAGCCCAGCCAAGCACGTACTCGAACGACGTCATGTAATATGACGATTCGTGCATCGGCTCGGGGCGGAGCACGAACGGGTTGAGCACCTGGAATAAATGCAACGCCACCTTGGCCAAGTAAACCACCACCATCACCACTCCGCCGTAGTACACGCCCATGTTCCCCAACAAGTACACATTGCCCTCGCCCCTAAAGTAATTGATACCCCGAATCACAAACGGCCATGCCGCAGGAAGCGACAGGTACTCGTGCTCCTTGACGAAGCCCTTGTTGATGCGCCACATCAGGTGGTGGTATTCCACCATTTTCTGGAAAAGCAGGAGTGGCTGGTGCGCCACCCGCGGGTATTTTTCCCAATCGTCATCGATCACGGGGTGGTTGTTGCTTTCAATGTACCAAAGCGTGTTTGGAAGGGTGGGGTCATTCACACAAAGCACTTGGTTTTGGTGGAACGCCCAGTCAGGGAGTTTAGTCTCGTGGCCCATGAGCACACACTGGGTGCCTCTGTGCACGAGCTGGAAAACGGTTTCTGTGGCCCGCAACTTGCGGAGCGGGAGATCGTTTTCCGAATGCGGCTTTTTGCCGATAATCTTCACTTTCCACTCGTAGTTGATGTCCTCCAGCGACGTGATGTTGCCGTGGCACGACACTTCGTTCAGATAATCGTGCTCGGAGTTGGGCGGCCGCACGTCATTGGCCCGAAGGTACTTGGCCGTGGGCCGGTGGTACAACTTGATGGTGTCGCCGTCCTTGATGGGCCGGAACCTGGTGGTGAGTTTGCCGGGGACATTTGTGCCGGGCGTCTCAAGCTCCCACTCGTTGTTGACATCATCGGAAAACCCGTACATGGTCACCTGCTGCTCGCCCGTGCCGCTCCGGTAGGTGTAGTTGTGCAGGTGCAAATAGGTGTCCAAGCGGTGGTGCTTCAAAGTGACCCTGCTACCGTAGGACACGTCGACGGCGGTGTTGCGGATCTGGTCCGAGTCTTGCAACTCCGCCTTGAATGCGGGCGACATGATGCCCAGCCCCGTGCCATTCCGAGGCAAGAGCATGAAGTGGATCGAGAAGAAGCCGCAGTACATCGTCAACGGCACCACCAAGAACGCGAACGCCCGGGCAGCCACGTGGCCCACCAACTGCTTCGCCGGCACTTCCACATCACCCAAATACGTCCATATCTGGTACACCGACAAAACGCACACCCACGCTAGGGTGAAGAGCCCGGTCAACTTGGTTGACACCGTGAGCCCCAATGCGAACCCAGTTGACATCAAGCACTGCACCCAGGCCTTGGAGAACGGTTTCTGGAGCTGGAATCTCTTGAAAGACCAAACCGAAAGGGCCGTGAAGAAGATGAGCGCCGAATCGCACATGATCAAGCGCGACTGCGTGGCAAACGAGTTCTCAAATATCGTTAGAAGCGCCCCGAAAAGCGCCACGGCCGACCGGCACGCCGACAACCTCAATATCGTGTACGTCAAGACCGCCGTGCCAACGCCGCATGCCGCCGAAAACGCCCTCATGGCCACATACGGAGTATTCTGCAAGAAAGGTGCGCCGATCTCTGCAAATGTGTCCTTGCCGTCCCAGCCCAAAGCCATGGCGATGTAATAAAACACCAACTTGGCGAGTGGCGGGTGCACATCCACGAAAAACTCGCCATCGTAGTACTCCCTGGCAAATCCGCCCAAGTGAGTTTCATCGAACACGACTCTGGCTGGATGGGGGAGTTTGTAGAAGCGAACAACCACGGCTATCGCAAACACTAGAAACGCGTAGCGGCCGTCGACGGGGGTCCACCGACATCGTCCGAGAAGGGCAGGCGACAATTCCAGCGACGCATATGGGCGGAATGGTCCCTGCTTGTAGCCAGCTGGAAGCAGCTTTGGTTTTTCAAGCGTCATTCGTTGAGCACGCGAAGTCCATTGTCGGTGCTAGGTCAAGTGCGCAAGCGACTCCTGGTGCACGGGTGGCCTGCATCCAAAGATAAGCATCCGCCAAAGGATCGTAGATGATCCGGAAACCGTCTTTAAAGAGGCCGGACCAGTTGGCACCGCCTTGAATAATTTCGAACTAATCCAAGAGACTTCTGGGCGTCAACCGTTCAACCAACTAGTCCTCCTAGATTCTGTGGGGAGTGAGCCCAGGGTCAAATTGGGTGCTGATCCTGCATGATACCGAGTGGACCGGAGTAGAGCGCTAGGTCACCGAAAATGGAAATCCCCAAAGGAAAATGTCCGAAAAAATATCTCCGATAATGGTGGCGAGCGGAGATGCTGTGTGCAAACGCCGCGACCTTTCTCGGAGATCACGGATCATAGTGGCGGAGTTGCGCATGCTTTTCGCCGATATAATCAGTTCGCGACCCGCGTTAGGTCATATCCGACATCGTTTGTGGTTTTACCCATTTCACGAAAATAGATGCTCCGGAGATGACGGTCTCAGAATTCGATTTGCGGAGAACCCCTGGCAATATATAAGGGCCACATCCCGCTTGTATTCCTCAACCACTGAAAAACAACTAGACAACAACTGAACAATCATGTACCCAGAAACATTTCAAGGAATCGGCTTGACAGGAGCCAACCATTGGACTAAACCCGAGAAGCTTGAATTCACCCCACACAAGTTCAGAGAACAAGACATCGATGTTGAAGTCGAGGCTTGCGCTATTTGCGGCTCGGACATTCACCACATCAACGGCGATTGGCCAATTCCTTATACCCCCTTGGTCCCCGGCCATGAGATCGTGGGCAAGATTGTCAGGGTGGGCAAGGACGTCAAGAAGGGATTGAAAGTGGGCGACCGCGTGGGAATAGGCGCCCAGGCAGACTGTGACGACTCGTGTTTGGCATGCCAGAAAGGGGCCGAAAATTATTGCAAGCATCTCGTGCCCACTTACGCCAGTACGTATCCCGAGACAGGGGAGCACACATTTGGCGGGGACGCGCTGCACGTTCGGGTCAATTCCAAGTTTGCGTTCAAGATCCCAGACTCTTTGGAGACAAAGCACGCCGCCCCCCTCTTCTGCGGCGGCATCACAGGCTTTGCCCCTCTCTTGCAGGCAAAGGTGGGCAAGGGCACCCAGGTCGGAGTGTCGGGAATCGGCGGCATTGGCCACATGACAATTCTCTTTGCCAAGGCGCTTGGTGCTGAAGTGACAGCAATCTCCAGAAACAATGCCAAGAAAGAAGTCGCCAAAGAGTTGGGCGCAGACCACTACGCCGCAACCGACGATCCTGACTTCGACTCCAAGTACGCCGACACCTTGGACGTGCTTCTCAACACCAGCTCCACCTTCAAGGGCTCTGCTTTTGAGAAGACATTGAACATGCTCCAAGCTCAAGGCCAAATGTTGTTCATCACTGCTCCGCCTGCAGGCGAATTACTCAACATTGTCCCTGGACCCTTGCTCTTCAAGAACATCTCTGTGACTGGGTCACTTGTCGGATCCCCTAGCCAAATTGAGTACATGTTGGAGTTGGCCGCAAAGCACCAAATCAAACCTTGGGTCGAATGCATGGACATGAATGAGGAGAATTTGGGCAAGGCTTGGCAAAGAACTCTGGATGGAGATGTCAGGTTCAGGTTCACTATGGTCAACTATGACAAATTCTTCAAGAATAAGTAGAAGCCCGTTTAGCGCCTATTTTTTTGGTTGAGCCAATTCGTCGAAATAAATGACTATATCTCAATGAGCACCTCTTAGTAGCCTATGTAGAGACCCCCATTCCTCTCTTCCAATTCATTGGCAATATGGTCGACTTCGTCGGACTTGGGATCCCATCCCAATTTCGCGGTGACACGAACGTTTTTCAAAGACGGAAGACGGTCTTCACTCAATGCCACTGCCAAGTCAATTGGATCCAATCGGTCAGTGGTACCGAGCATTCCACTGCTATCGATGTACAAATTGGTCAATGTCCGATCCGGAAGCATCGGGAGAATATCACGCTCGAAAAATCCCGACGAAAGGTAATCCACACACACTTCCAAGGTGGTGAGGTTCGGGCAGAGGAGAAATACCTCATCGAGCGAGTTGGAATTGAGCCCTGGCATGGGAAACTGGACTTTCAACGACTCGAGGTTGCGTCCGAAAATCACTAATAAATGCTCAAGGCCGGCATGCGTCACCTTTGGGCAGTGAGCAAGCTCCATCTGCCGGATAGTATTGGGAAAACACGAGTGAATCAAGAAATCGTCGGAAATGCCGCCAGATATGCGGAGAAACCGCAATTTGGGAGGCCACTCCACGTCGTGGAAGTCCTCAATCTCTAGCGACGATCGAGGAAATGATAGGTGGGTGAGGAGCTTGAGATCATGTATAGAATCGAATAGCTCTTTGAGTTGGACGGTTTCCGAAACGAGCCTGAGGTCTAGCGATTGTAGTTGATGACACGAACGCAAGGCCATGAGGGGGCTAAACCCAAAACTCGTTTGCGGGGCCACGAAGTTTTGCAACGAAGCTTTCGAGCGCTTTAAGAGCTTCGCCACGAAGGCGTTTTTGCCCAGCTGGTTGACCGATGCAAGATCCAATGTTCGTATGTGCAGGCCCACCAGTTTCTTGGAGTTGAGGGTTTCCACAAATTGATAGAAGTTATCTCCTCGAAGTCGGGGGCTCCTGTAAAGCATAGGCATGGCCACCAGATAAAGAAGTTTGCTAATGAGAAGAAACTTGACCTTGAGTTCGTTTCGGTAGCTAAGTATCTCCATGATATGGGCAATGATTTCAAGGGGCAAAACCGGATGCTGGGGGGTAGCTTGTAGTTCTAGCGCCTGCTGTAGCTGAAGCCGATACTGCTCACTTTCAAGAAACAAGCAACACGACAACACGTCGATCTTCTCAAATTGGGAACGGGGCCAGACTTTGCCCTGGAACGAGGTCTGCTTGTTCAAGACATAGATGGATTGAATAGATAACTTCTTAGGGTCAAAGACGGAGTGATCGTTCGGCTTTGCAGCTAGCGACTCGGCTTCGGTGTCCGATCCCCCCTCATCAGTGAAAGAAGTTTTGTAGACGTATTTTCGGTAAGGGGGGCGGACTTTCTTAGGTCTGCTTTTGTTCGCTATATTGAAAGGGACCCCAAGCAGCACACAGGCTATATCTCGCACACACCAAATCAACAGATGGACGAAATTCGGGGAATTTTGCCTTCAACGGCCTTAGGCGGTCCAAGCTATGTGAATATTGTGGAGTGGATGACGATACCCACAGATTGATAAGCACGGTGCCATCGCGACCCACACCTCCGTGCACCGAGGTCTGCTTTATTTGTCTTGCTAAAACATGGAAACCGGTCGTGACAAGTTTCGGATAAAATGGTTTCAAAATTCAATGTAGACCACCCTTGGTCGGCAAGGAGATGGACAAAGAAGTCACTGGGTCTGAAACGGGTCAGTGGGGGCGTAGTTATGCCCACGATTTAACTTTATCGTTGACCACGGCACTTCCTGGTCTCTCTGGTCAGCAAGACAGTCCAAGAATGTTCCAGAAGAAATTCATTAATGTATAGCTCAGCCCAGTATTTTAGTTGGTTTTGGTCGTTCATGGGTTTGCCGTTATGAGGAATATGCGTCGCAGTATACAACGGAAGTGCTAAGTTAGAGCGAAAAGGGGGTACTTATAGTATTTGCACCAGACACAAAGAGTGGCAAAGTTCTTGTTTCGGGCCCGTTTCGTGTTTGAGACACAGATGGGGTTTTACCTGTTTGTGCTGCGTCGCATTCTTGCAGCCACTGCAATTTAAAAGGGGCCACTTCCGCCTTACGAAGCGCTTTTTTCCCCTACAAGTTACAGCCAGAAAGACTTCTTAATCCTTTAAATGAGACCCGCCCCTCGGATTTTTGCCTCAGTGATAGACGTTCGTGGTAGTACAGACATTCTAGTGAAGACGAGTGGTCGAAACGACAAACATTGAAGGATAGATGACGTCCCGAAGAGAAGGGAGTCAACTTGTCACATGCTTTGAGGTGGCAAGAATGAACTACGAGTTGGATATTTTCAAGCCAGGAGATCAGGGGGAGAGCAAAGCAACCAAAAATGGAGTTGGAGAAAGGGTGAAGTCTAGAATCCCAGAACAACTAAAAAGGCGGCTTTGCCAGAGTATTTCGCTGTTCCACTGCTGAACACGAAGCTCAACTTTTCTGGATGCTCATAAGTGCAGGTTCCTTTTGGTAAAGCCGGTTCCCTTTGCTGCGACCCCATTTACTTCTTTTGCAGGCTTTATGGAAGACAAGCCAACGCAAACCCAAAAGCGGCCGGGAGCAGTGCAGATCCTTGAGCCGCCATTGAGGCTCCGAAATAAGATCCTAGAGGCCGGTGCCACCAGTCCAAGAGCACAGCAACTCAAGTTGACGTGGCCGAGGTCGGCCAACAGGGCACCGCTTTACAACTAACTATTGGCCAGGCTCAAGAGAAAAGATCCAGGACCGAGCGTTGCATGCGATCAATTACAATTGCACCGAAGCTGAGTGGTTACGGAGCAGCGCAGCTCTGGGGACTGGGCCTTGATGCATGCGCGAGCCTCGGTTATGTGCACCACCGGCCTTCGCCGGGAGTGCATTTTAGATGGATTCTGCGGGCCTCAGGTCGTGCCTTTGCAGTGCTCGCGTGAGAAAAATTTTCGCTATAAATGAGGAGAAATTTTCTCACCCTGCCACCACTCTTCCCCGACCCCCAGCAATCATGGTTTTAGTTCAAGACTTGTTACACCCAAACCCAGCCTCCGAGGCCCAAAAGCACAAATTGAAGACGTTGGTCCAATCGCCAAGATCCTTCTTCATGGACGTCAAGTGCCCAGGCTGCTTGAACATCACCACGGTGTTCTCGCACGCCCAGACTGCTGTCACCTGTGACGGCTGCTCCTCCGTGTTGTGCACTCCTTCCGGTGGTAAGGCTAGATTGACCGAGGGCTGCTCTTTCAGAAAGAAGTAAGGGCGCCTTGGACTTTGTGCCCAGAAAGCGAATACTCCCACCCAAGAGGCGGACACTTTGAGCCAGGAAGCGGCCATTCAGTCGCCCAGAAAGGAGCGCTATGACGCAGTGAGGCCCGCCTCGCTGCTCGCTAATCACATCAATGAATACCTCTGTTGTTAATGCAACCAGCCAGGCTGTGCATTTAATGACCTGATCCTCCGACGCTTGCTGAATCAGTGCTGAGTAGGCGAGCTGGGATCTCCAGAATGCATCTGTATTATAGATTCAAATAATAAAAGAAATGCCTGTTTGAATGTACATTCACTGTAGAGTTTTGGGACGGTCACGGCGAGGCATAAACCCATCGTAAACCCGTGCACCAGAGAAACCCGTACCCTCAACCCGTACCCCCTAACCTGTACCCCAGAGCCGGTCTAAGTCACCAAATCCGTTCTTTCTAAATCCGTTCTTTCTATATACATGTCTAGTTTCCGTCAAAGGCTCTTGAGTCGACATCAAATTTGGCCCGCTTCCCCTGGGTCCGGTATTTCTTGGAGGACTCCACATCGGACGCCAAGTCGTCCATCACGTCCAAGGGATCATCAAAGTCCAGCTCTTGGCGGCTCACGAGCTTCTTCCAGTCCTTCTTGCGCTTCTCCTTGACCACGAACTTGCGCTGCATCTTGGCCAACTTGTTGAGAGTATCGAACTTTCCTGCAGACAAGCGGCTCTTCACCACGGCACTCTTCTTGTCAAGGGCCCAGAGGTCGCCCTGCTTCGCCTTGCGGGCGTCATGGTAGGCCTGTTTGCCCAAGCTCTTGGGCACCTGCCAGTACTCGATATTTCCCGATGGGGCGCACACCTTGAGCCGCACGTTCTTCTTGACCTTATTGGGAAAGTCCAAGATCCGAGGCAACGACGTGAGGTTGTCGTCGTTGTGGGCGCGAGCATCTTCGATGGCGGCAATGGTGGCGGGGTCGTTTTTGGCCCGGTGCATGATCAAGTAGGAAAGATTGCCCGATTCGGAGTTGTTTCCGCCGGTCCGGCCTGTGCCTTGCATGTCCTTCAAGGCGCCACGGGAAAGCTGGTGGGTCCCGAAGCCGTCATGCAGGCGCTTGTCCCATTTGGTGGCCAAGCGCTTGCCCTTTTTGAGCTCCAAGGTGTACTTGGGCCGGTGCACCACCTGGTTGAAGGAGCAGAACTGCAACCGGTGCTTGTGGTTGGAGATCTGGTAGAACTTGGGGTCGCCGAGCTGGAGCGGGCACGCCCCGTGGTGCAGGCACGGAGCCACCACGCTGAGATGGAAGTCGACCGAAGGGCGAGGCGAGGCCGGCGTCTTTTCGTCTTGACGAGCGCCGGGGGACGCGGTCTGTTCGAGGAGCTCGTAGTCGGGGTCGTTTTCGAACTCGAACTCGAGCTCCTGCTCCGAGACAGGCCCGAACTTGCGCACGAGGTCTTGCTCAAGCTCGTGCTCCGAGACAGGCCCGAGGTCTTGCTCAAGATCCTGCGGAGCGCCTGCATCCGAAGTGCCGCCGGCCTCCTCGGCGTCTAGCCTCTGCAAGAGCTGCTCCTCGTGGGCCACGTGGTCGTCCGTGATGAGCTGGTCCTCTCGCCGAAGCTTCTGCGGCTTCACCGATGAGCCTCGGATGTACGGCCTCGGGATGCGGCCGCGCTCGTGTCGGTGTGACTCTGGCCGGAGCATCACCTGCCGGGCCCGGGCCACAATCTCGAACCCCAAGGCGTTTCCCCTTTCGATAATCACAAGGTGCCCATCGGGCTTCAAGAGCCGGAGAATCATCTCGACGTTCAAGTCCACGTCGCGAGGGAAGTTGAACTCGCGCGACAAGAGCGCCTGGTTCACCATGATGAGCTCGTACTGCTTGCTGGAGGGAAGAGCGTTGCGCAACCGCGTGCGGATTCGGATCTTGGACGCGTCCACCGGGCCCACAAAGTCGCCGAACCGGTCATGGTAGCCTTGATACGAATCCGCTTCGCTGGGCTCATGGAGGGCATCTGGTTCATTGAGGGCATCTGGTTCATTGAGGGCATCTGGTTCATTGAGGGCATCTGGTTCATTGATGGCATCTGGCTTATTGAGGGCATCGCTCGGCACATTAGTCGGGTCATTCTCGGTTGACAACTTGGGCTGGTCATGCAATGCACCGGAGTTGTGTCCCACATCCGAAACATTCGTCCCACTGGGCTCTACACCCTCGTTCAACTGCCGGGACAAGAGGATCTTGGCGCGCTTCTTCATTTCCTTGTTTCCCCGACCCACAATGTAGGCCTCTTTCACACGCGGGCGAAAGTCGGGCCCTAAAAGCTCATTGAGCGCAATCATGCCGGTGGCGGGCCCGTAGCCGATGTCCAAGACGGAATCGGGCGAGAACCCAGGCACCCGCTTGTGCAATTCCTTCAATACCCGGAATGAGTGCGCGTAGTTCTGGAGGAAAAGTGCCGCAATGTGTGCGTCTGCATCCAAGCTGGACTCCGGCGCCTTTTGGATCTGGTCTTTCTCCAACAGCTGGAAGATCGAGGCGGCACGCTCCCGGAGCTTGTCGGGGCTTATATGCAGGAGGACGTTCTTGTTGATGACCTTGGCGATTTCGTGCGGAAGGTGCACCACAGAGCTATCGACACGGGCCTCTAGCGTCTTGGGGTGTAGACGGGCCTCCTCGGCGGTGCTCCCCTGGATGAAAGAGCCGTCCTCGTTCCGGAACGGCGACATCAGCGTTTCATAGACCGGCGCTTCCTCTTGAAGCTGAACTGACCGGGAATGCCCACTGCCGGGGCCGCTTTCTTGCGACAAATGCTCGTCTCGAGCGAGAACTCCGAAGGTTTGGGGGGCGGTTCCGGCGGTGGAGCCTTTGAGCGCGGGGATCGAGTCCCACGTGTCGTTTTTTGCCCGGCCAAACGAGTGGGGCTGCCCTCGGATGCTGCGTGTCAGGAGACACCCATTTTTCCACGAGCAACCGGCGTTCCAGCGGAGAGTTCGGAGCGGTAGCATGTGGGACATGCGAAGAGGGGCGGCGGCAGATGGGTGCGCAGCACGTGACCAGGAGGTCCATCACGTGATTGAGAGGCACGTGCCCCTGCGCGCGTGCGCCGCGGCTTCCATCAGCACCCGGCATTTTCGCCAATGCCCACTGATCCATTAGCCTCAATTGACCGCCCTGGCATCCCTGCACATCTCGACACCAAGCCTACCAACCCATTATCGAGCCTCATCAACTCCCTAAAGCAGCCAATGACCAGAAGATTCTACGAAGACGACAGCAGCGTGGTGCCCGTACCAGGAACGATTGTCCCCAGCAGCCCCAACGACAAGGAGGTGCTTGGCCCACGCTCGGTCATCAACGGAATGACGGTGCGCAGCACGCCGGCACTCGAGGCACACATTCAAAGCGGCCGCCAGGTCTTGTATAGTGCCTACTCCAAGGCGGACGACTACCTCAGCGACACCAAGGACTCCGTGATTGAGGCCGAGCGCCGGGTCACAGGCACGGTGAGCTCGTTGCACGACCGAAACGACGATCTTTTCCCCAGCATCTTTTATGTGGCCATTGCAACCCTCTCGGGGAACATCATGGCCCAGCGCCGGGGCTTGCTCAGCAAGGCGTTGTTACCTGTGGGCGCCGGATTGGCAGCGTTTGCGTACTTCATGCCCCTGACCTTCCAGAATACCCGAAACTTTGCTTGGCGCGTGGAGCAGCGGACATTGCCTCAGTTGGCCCACCAGCAAGTGAAGGCCGGCGAGCGAGTGGAGGAGATGGTGGGCTCGCTCAATTCGTCTGCTGCTCGGGGACTGGATTCCATCCAGGCGGGCGTGGAATCTGTGCGTCAAGGCATCTCTTCGTGGACAGGGTTGAACATAGACGAGGAGGTTTCCAAAAAGAAATAAACCGGGCGGAGCGAAAATGGTTCCCGTGCGCAAAGAAGGGAGTTTCATGTGGTGAACTATTTTTCGGACGGGAGAGGGCTGCTTCGCGGCGTGGAACGAGCGATGGCCTGGTATCAATACTGAATCTGTCTGTCCAAAATTTCAGGAGCCGAGCATAGGCCGACGGTCGCTGTCTTAAGAATCCTGGGACCCAGCTGGGTCCCAGCTGGGTCCCAGCGTGATCTTGAGCGGAGGGTGGCGGAAGGTACAATGGGGAAGGTACAATTACGGGAGGTTGTTGTTGTTGTTTCGCCGGTATAATGACGGGAGGCACGGGTGTCTGATCGGGCCATCTGTACCTGAAGTACAAAGTGCAGCGACGGTGGAATTTGCGCTGAGGGAATGAAAAAAAGAGTCAATCAGAAGCGAAACAACTGTAACTTGGGCAAACAGACTTATACTCATACGCGAAAGCAAAGTCAGACTGGTGGATACGAACAGCTCTGAAACAAACGTCGCTACGCCTATCCAAAGAGACTGTCAACCGTGGTGGGACAATTGCCTGTTTTTGTAGAGCCGTTCTCTGCCAAGACTGATTAAGCTGAGCCGTCGAGTTGTTCCCTGCTCAGGTTAGACGGGGCCCTTCTGTCATGCTGAAAAGTGCACCTTCAGAGGTGACCACGTCGGCCACAGTGAATAGGTCCATGTTGAGCCGCCCGACCACAGCGTCAGTGATGAAAATGATCCACAAGTTGGTGCCATCGTCCTACACCAAAAAGAAGAAGAAGATTCAGGCGAAGGACATTCAGAAGTTGATCGATAAAGTGAACCGAAACCAGCGCAAAACCGTGGACATCCACAAGGCGTTCATCAAGGCCTTGAACGAGTGGGGCATCAACTTGCCCACGCAGGACTTACGACATACCATGGCGGTGTTCGGGGCGCTTTTGGAAACCATTTCCCTCTCTGTGCTTGAGGAATGTGATCATTTGCAGTCGCTCAAGGTGAGCCTTGGGGCCATAGCGCAGCGGGAGGAGCGGCAGCAGTTCCTCGTGTCGAGGCATGACTTACTCCAGACAAAATTGCAGAACGCTGCGTTAGACAACGGGCCGCAAGCAAGCCTAACTTTGCTCTGCGTGGACGAGGTGGAGGAGAACGAGTACAACTTGAAGCTTATCGAGCAGCAGTTGGCACGCACCGCCACACAGAATCTCCGAGGGACTTGCCGGGTGTTTTCGAAGTGGGTGAGAAGCTTCACCGGGGACTTGATAAAAATTTGCGAGCAGTTGGCGAAGGATATTGATGACTCCAGGGTCGGCGGTGCATATGCCAAGGTACCCGACCACGGCATTCCGCAGCTCGCAGGGGGACTCTTGAAGCTGTCTCAGAATGACAAGCATGACGAGTGCAGTTTGCGGGATCAGTTCAAGAGCGCGGAAGACTTACAATACAAAAGCTCGGCATCGCCATTGCGGAATAGACCGGGTTTTAAAAATGAGGCCCTAGTGGGGCATGACGGTTCGAAGAAGGAGCAAACGTTAAAGGATGAGCCTCTGGATAACCAGGCAACATTGAAGATTGACACTTACAGGAACGAAGGCCCCTTGTTCAAGGATACCGAATCGCAGTTTAAGCAGCGCGAGCTGCCCTTCAAGAGCAAGGTTCAAAAGCACATAAGCCCCGAGGCACATTTCAGGAGATGGGAGCCAGCATTTGGAATGCAGGAATCGTGCAAGCCCCAAGGCGAGCCAGATTGTTTTCGAAGCAGCCAAAAAGCGAAAGTTCACGAGTTGTATTTTGCGAGTCGTGAGGCAATGGACAGAAAGGCCGAGTCACATTTCAATCAGCAAGAAGCGCATTTCAACCAGCAAGAAGCGCATTTCCGAATATCGGATATGCTTGATGCGAACATCACAACGCACATGGAAGCCCACGGGCCCCCGTCAGCTTTCGGGATGGCGGAATACGGGAAAATGCCCAAAGAATATGTCAACAGCGGCAGCCCCAAAGAAGATGGCGCCACGCTAGTGTTTCAGCACCAGCGGCCGAAACTCACGAGGGAGGATACGTTGGAGCTGCCGGTATCAGGGCATGTGCCCATCCTAGGCATGAGCAAAATGGCTGCGTACGATATCCGCAACTTCGAGAGAAACGTGGAGGGTTGGGGCAACCCCAAGTTTTGATTTGCACAATTGCCTCGGGCAGCAGCTTGGCAGAGAAACACCACAGTTGTTCGAGTGGAGGCGAGAGAATAGATGAGATGCGACTTCATGAATTATTGAAGCATGGGCCAATTTGGGAGGCGGAGGCGGGGGCAGTGAAATTCCAAGGGGTTTTACCCTGGCAGGGTGTTCAAGTGACTGGTGCATGGTATTGGATGTTGATGTGGGTGCGATGACACGGGCAAGGATCAACCACAGACCCAGCTCAGTCCTTTCATTGACGGTCGTCTCAGTGCTTAGTCCACTGAGAACACCTGCGCAGTCTAGACCCGTCAAGATAGACCAACCGTGCAGCATCATCAGGTCAAAGCCATCAAAGAACTCGGCGTGGATGACTTGATCAGATATTGGACCCGAAGACGCTCACTCCGGATCCATCAAAGCCTTCCCGCAATGTGGTCACACCAAATCTGCACGGTGCACTTTGTTGCTACCTCCACAGTCCCTTATCCATGCAACCTCTCTGCTGCCTTCAAAGAGTAAAGAGCCCGGCTTCGGTGGTGGAGGCTGCTCTGGTCTCTTGCAGCTATGACCAGGATATCGGGCAGAAACGTGATTAGACCCGCTGGTCTGGCTCGCCTTGTTTTGTTTGTCACGTGGGCATCTACAAACACTCGCATTTTCATGAGCAGGAGGCATCTTTCTGGTTGTGAGCTGGCACCTGCTCTGGATGCCGCCTTGGTTGGGCCTTGGTTGTGGTCTTGGTTGGGCCTTAGTTGTGGCGTTGTGGCCTTGGCTTCGCTTGAGCTTCAACTACCTAGCCAGTTCAGACTTTGATGGGCAGTGTGTCCCACGGTATTCAGTATGATCGCCCAAATCAGATTCCGATGCATCGCCGCTCCCGTCCAGTGCTTCCTGTGCAAGGCGCTCCGTCTGTTTGCCTGGTCCTCCATTCCTCCCTTCAGAGTGCAGTTTTTGTAGACAGGCCTCACGGTCCATACTATTGACTGGCCACGGCCTTCGAGCTGATTCCCAATTTCTCCGGTGGACCCATGCTCCAGTTGATTTTCCAAGAGTGCCATCAGCCTCACATGAGTCATCGGGTGCAGGACCAACATATCATCGATGAAGCGACTAGTCCATTGCAGCTGTGTCCAAAACAGAGTGTCACGGACATGAGCACCGAGGTTTTAGGCGTGGACAGAATGGTTTCCTGAGACGGGGCGAAAGATTATAGTGGGCATGCAAGGTTTGAGTCGATTGGCGATCAGAATCACCGCATGGTATGACCATTGATTCATGGGGTTTGTGTTGCTTGAGTGTGACGAGAATCAAGCTTCTTCGTACACACAGCACCAAGCATGCGATCTTCTGGCCTGGCCTGCGACGGATGCAAATATGAAATGATGTATCTACTGTAGAGACTAGGAGATGAACCGGTGATATTGTTGTATGTAGGAACACGTAGACCGGAAAATCTAGACCCAAGACATCCCATCAAGGAGGTGTTTTGAACAATAGATCTCATCCCTATAGAAATCGCCAGATTGAGTAGTTTGACCCCAGACTCTAAACCCCTAGAACCAATCGAAAAGGATCTATTACAGTTGGTAGACTCGAGCCTCGGGTGCATTGTATAAAAGCCCGCAAATACTCCGCTAATACTTACTCGGCATTGTCGTGATGCTGAATTAGCTGATGGAGAACAGCAATTTGCAGCTGTGGATCGCTAATCAGCCTGACAGGCCCAGGACCTGCATGCTTTTTTTGAAGCCGCCGTTTCTCCAAGCCTGGTGTTTCTGGCCACTGCATATGAATGAAGTATCCGGATTTGGAGTTTCTTTCCATGTCTTTCCACATGAGCGAGTCTAATCTGAGTGGAGCGCAGAAACAAGTCTGGATGAGTCTGACCAAACAGAATTACCACTGGCATCGAACTACAGATGATCCATGACTTGGCAAAGTATTTTACTCGACGTATTTTCACCCGAGTGGGATCACAGCCAGTGGTCCAGTGGAACCAGGAACACTTGACGGGCTTGGGCCCGACATGCTCATGACGGCGGCCGCTCAGGTCTGTGCCACAGTGAAGGCAGTCAACCAAGAGAAGCACGTCACAACACGGACCACACATGCTCTCCAATTGTTCATGTTGATGTATGTCAATCGGAGTTTCCACTTGCGGCAGCTCCCACTTCTGAACAAAAGTCAACCAGTATACAGGCCGGCACAATCTAGGTCTTTCGCCCTTGCCTCTGCTACCGCTGACTCCCCGCATCTGAACAATGGACACTCACCTCAGCAACATATTTTAATAGACATGTTGACAGTGTTTGGGTCGAGGCACACATTCAACACGAAAGGCGGGAACGATTACATAGGGTGTTTCCGGCGGGAGAACAACGTTTCCCTCGCCGTTGCTTTACTTTGAGCCACACCTCAATGTTCATCGGCCGTGTTTCAGACAGACATTGCAACTATAAAGGCCATCAACGGTCGGTACCGCCCAAAAGCTCACCAGCATCACAAATGGGTAGCCTCCGCCACGGCTGTCGCAACATGGTGGAACAGGATGTTGAATGAGCATTCGAGCCAGCAAAAACTGCCAGCGGCCATCAGTTTCCAATGCTGGCAAGCCAAGGAAACACGAGTACGGAGGATCAAAGCATGCAAGGATAAGGGTAAATCAAATTGGGAAGCAAAGAGTTTTGCTATCACCAAGCAAGTGTGGCGGTACAGATGAAGTTTCTTCTACTGATTACAATTGTGGACCGGTGAGAAAACAAATGACAATAAGAGCGCATGATGCATTTGGTCAGCTCAGTCAGTGGCTCAAAAAATACAATTGGACAGAGTTATGGAGAATTCAAATGCAGTTATTTGGGCAGTGTGGTTCAGAATCAAGGGTAGGTAGTAAATTTCATCTCGGAATGAAATTTCACTACTTTCTACTCAAACTTACCTATACCTCAACTTTTGATGCATGAGCTCCGTGTATATTCTCAAAAATCCTCATCAAACAATTTATCACATTTGAGATTATGCTTAGCAGCTAAACGAGTAATTCAGAAAGATTAATAAGACCTATAAACTCTCATGCAATAAACTCAACAAAGTATCACCTATAATCACGACCGTCATAAGGTAGCGATTTTTCATGATTATGGTGAGGTATATTAATTTATATTGTTAATAGCTTAAGTTTGTACTGTGGGATAATGCCACGAGGCCTTGATGCGTCCACTGCTTGGAATCCGCTAGAGCTCTTCGTTAGTCGAGAAAAGCTTTCTATTTATCAAGAGAATGTTTCCAGTGACTTGCCATGCTCAAAGAGTTAGTTTGTGGTCGACGGATTGATCCAAGCTCCTATCATGAGAATCATTATGGAAAGACCGGAGAAGGGCGGCCTAGCTGCATTGTCAAGGGACTGCGGGTAACGTGTCATGGTTCGTGGACAACGACGCCTTGAACGACATGACAAAAAAAAGCATCTGAGCATCTCGGACCCTTCACCGTGCTTCGCTCCGAAGAGGTTGGCCGGGGAGTGAGCGGTGGATTTAGTGCTCGTGAAGCTCGGGAGTCTTGCGGGGTGTCACCGTACCACATTCTGCCATGTCACCATGACTTCAAGCTGGCACTTTCATTATTGTATAGATTGCATCATGGATCGCTTCGGCTTTTGATGTTGTAGTCACGTAGCCGGCTTTCAGCGCAAAGTGGCCATTTTCCCGCTGGCTGACCTTGGCATCACTGGGCTTTTAAAGTGAAGGCGGTCTATTTCGCACCCTGCCCCCATAAATACGCTCTCCTTTCTATTAACCTAGCGTTCTTCTTAAGATTTCCTCACCCAGGTCCTCGAGCCCTTCTCTGGACTCTTGTAGCGTGGTGTGGGGGCGCGTCCAGACTTTGAACGCTTCAGGTGCATTCTTAGACCCTCTTCACTATCGAGAGCCTGCCGTGCATGGGCCGATTTTTATGATGCGTGACGCAGGCCAAAGTGAAACACGAACGGATTTATGTCATGCATGTTTGATGACAAATAACATCTCCAGCATGCAAGTCGTGTTTCAGGAATTCCGTTGGCGGATACGAGGTATCCGGAACTGGAATATTTAAGTACGTGATGTCCGCTCTGGTTTGAGGGACATCAAGATAATAGGTCATTAAGACAGATCCTAGGTATAGATAGATACAAAGAGGAATAAACAATGACTGAAGCAAACAACTATCATCCATACTTAACTTAATTGAGCACGGAATCACAAGTGCTCCATCATATGCAGAAGTATACGGTAACGCTGCTCAACACGGGTTTTGGATCGGCCCTTTTCCCGGCCCTTTTCTCGGCCCTTTTCTCTTTGTCTGACCGCTGGTTGGAGTGTCTCCTCCAGGCCTTTCTCTATGTACCCAACTTTTGCGTCACAAACCCCCCTTCAACTTGGACTTTTGACTTGCTAGGGCCTATTGATGATAGCACCTTGTTGAAGAAAGGTCAAGTCTGGATGAGTCTACCAAGACGAGAAGACCAAGAAAAGACCAAGAAAAGACCAAGAAAAGACCAAGAAAAGACCAAGACTGGTGGCCGAACACCCTACATATCTGGCAGTGCTCAACCTGGAGCAGTTCTTCGGAGCAGTGCTTCCATCCAGATGATTCTGATCCTCGTTCATCACCCCCTCGTGATCCCATGTGTACTTTCTGGTTTTGGATGGTTTCTTTTGCCCTCAAGCCGAAGCGGGGATACCTTTCATATGCCGAAGCGGAGATATCCGAATGTCATATGCCGGGATCGTGGTGATATTCATTAAATGCTTCCATACGCCTCAAGATCTCTTGTGTTGGGGCAAACTAGGGTGAAGATTTACACGTATTCACATACTCACCAATACTGGTAACATCAAAGGCAAGTTCGAAACAGAAAGGAATCTTGGTCTGGGCACGCCACTTCACGTCGATGGATGAAGCGAGCAATATTGCCAAGTGGCCAAGGATTAAAAGATCCTTTGAATTTAGGGCTCAAGACTGTGTCAGACATTCCCATCAGTTGAGTAAAGGGTTCAACTGAAAGCAGAGAGTTATAACTAGGCGGGAGCGACACTTGCATGAAGTTTGATTTATAGTGTTGAAAGATGCACTTGTGTGGCTTGAAGGAGACCATACTCATGACCATTCACACCAGACACCAGGAGCGGAATTTCGTGTTTAGAAGTACAATTTTGCCTCTGAAATGAAGCCAAATCAGACGATCCAATAACAATGAGAGCATCGCAAAGTGCTTCCTTTAAATCCGCTCTGTGTTTGTCAAATCCGCTCTGTGTTTGTCAAATCCGCTCTGTGTTTCTCACCAATTTGCATCATTGGCTGCGGCATGCTTTGTCTTGTTTTCGCAATTTACTTGATGCCTGTGGTAGCCCATACCATTGGTGTATAAACTCGACTCAATTCTAAGTCAAACCGCCCAATAAAAGCTTAGTAATGGTTTGGTCTTGCCAAATTCTTCACTGGGAAAACAGATAACTGCACTTGTAAGTTACTGGAGCTGAAGAAAGTGGACAGAATGTTCAGTGAAAATTATAAGTGAAGTCCGTCAAGAACATATTTGGGAATGGTCCTACGTCAATATTTTCTATGGATTTTACTTCGGAGAACAAGATAGTGGTTGTAATCGTGGACTTTTTCTCTTCATCACCACCTACGAGAACGTGAAGGCCTTTACTGAACAACCTTGATACCTTAACCTCTAGTTTTTTTTCCACCACATTTACGCAGATTATAAAGCGCCTGAGCGACGTTGAAAAACATGCATTGGTCAGACCACAACTACCGCTATAGGCCTTTTCTAGACCATATTGGTTGGTTCGCCTTGCAATCTCAGCGATACAGGGTCTTCCAATGTGGAATCTATTTGGTTGTGAGCTCCAATTTCAACTAAACTAGAATACGAATAAGATATATCCGGAGAGAAGCCGCCTCCTTACTTGGGGAACTCAATTGAATATGGAAATACGAAAGTTCCGAGCCACCTGGGTGTGTGTAACGTTAATGAAACCGTACAATCCCATGTCATGACAATGTCTATAACTAGGTCTACCAGAAGCTCCCCATGAGCAGGATATCCGAAGTCGAGGCTGGAAGGTGGCCACTTATACGCTGATGCGCTCGATATGGGATTCATCGGCTAGGTTGGATCTTTGAACAATGGTTCATTAGATCCGCTGGACATTTTCAGGGTCTGATGTACACCATTTGTTTCGGGTCCGTTCAGAACCGCCGCCTTTGATGGTTGATTCCCATCTTCACAAGATGCCGCTTTAGGCTTGTCCTTGATGACAAATTCATACATCCCACTCTTCACCAATCAACTCCCAAGCCTTACTGTGGCTTCTATAGAGGTTATACAAAAGGCCGGGACAAGAGGAGGTCAGTTTAAGCAACGAGGTCAGTTTAAGCAACGAGGTCAAGGATTACAAAATGTTCCATGTCATAAAATCGCTCCACAACAGCGGACGACTGTCTTGCGTGAGATTGGACGTTTGATAAAGCCAGGTGCTTGGAGGAGACGCATGCGATGACCGGAACACGGGTGTTGTGAAATAGGCCGACGCCGGGTCACGGCTGGCGCTTTATGTGGAGACGAACCCGGCCGGTGATATGGAGACGAACCCGGCCGGTGATATGGTGAAAGACTTGGGCAGAGCTGCCGCCCACGTTCAGCCTTCAAGCCGGACGGACGGTTTGGAGCTATTGGTTCTAGTGCTTATGACTACTGGAAGAAGCGAATCCCGGAATTATATATCTCTATCAGATTTAATCCTTAGGTTCATCATTCATTTCGGAGATAGGCGGCCCTTGTAACGGCACGTCGCAGGCCAAATGTGTATTCGTAGCGCACTACACATGATGGGTCTAACACCAATGTCTTGAAGATTGTTTTGGTGTTTGCTGCCTTTTCCAGAGGGTGGTTGCTGACGCACCATGGCTGACTGCTACATTAATGGGTCTCTGTAATATATTAATGCGCAGTCGTAATTAAACAAATATATATGAAATGTTTAATTAACTTTACTTTGTAATATCTTGTAAATATACCCGGCCGAAGCTATATTTTTTCACTGACATGCTTTTTCAAAGCTTTATAGGGTCTAGAATTCATGGTTTCATGCCAGAAACTCAAGATGTGCGCAATATGGTGGATTAATAGAATATTCACCCTCTAGGCCAGTCTTGATGATATCTCCGTGTCGCGTGTAAACGTATATTATCACTGCTAGAGGCGGCCACGTTCCAAATTCTTGAACCTATCTTGTTACTTTTGATTATTTCCCCAATGGCGAAACATCAGTTTGAATTCTTAGCTGTTTGCGTATAAACCGCCCCTTCGGGAATATGATCATGGGCCCCGGCCCTTATTATATGGATGGAAATGAAAAATACAGTAAAATATAGTAAAATTGGTTTATTTAATAAGTTTGAAAAAACACTACCCCCGCTCACCGAAGGGCGGTATCCTTCATAAATTTAAGGTATTCTAGATAAGATTTGCTAATAAAAACAATTCAACATCTCGAAAAAGAAGGCCTTCTTTTATGTAAAAGAATTTAAACCATAAATATTCATGGGTAGCGCACCACCCCTGGGTCTGACCATCACTGAGCACTGGTCCATGTGTTGGTGTGAATGCTGTAGGGCAATATTTGGCTGCTTTTCTGGAGATTTGACGATGGCTAGGAGACCAGACCAGGACCAGACCAGGACCAGACCAGGACCAGACCAGGACCAGACCAGGACCAGACCAGGACCAGACCAGGACCAGACCATGTTGTGTCCACTTCAGAAGGAGCTATTTGGAGTGGGCCCGAAAGGAAATGCCGCGGCCGTATGTCCGAATCCTCCCACCTTGACCAAACGCCGTGGCCCCAGTTTTCAGGGTCCTTGACTCAGCCCTCGCACGGGACGCAGATTTGCACCCAAACCTCGTGCGACCGGTGCGTCTCGCATTGGACTGGAAAGGAGCTTCAATGGCACTTTCTCTCCCTTTCTAACCATCGTGAATTGGAGACTGATGGTTTTGGTCTCGCAACTGTAAGCTCACAGCCATGCACTTTGCACAACTCCGAGTGTCCCTTTCTGACTCAGGCATCACCCTGACTCAGGCATCACCCTGACTCAGGCATCACCGAGCCCTCTCACCAAGTGCCGTGTTTCAGCATCCACTTGGCCGGTCACCTCCTGCTCAGCAGCAAGGCTAAGTCATTCGCTGCTCGGCTTGATGGTTGATATCTCCTGGAATTAGCTGCTTGTGTGGGGCACGATTCCAAGGGACCATTCGGCCCCGTCTGGTGCGCCACTGATCCAAAGTCCCGTTTCATCACGAGCACCTTCCCGTTCTCATGCTTCTTTGTGACTCTTGGTACCTGCTGGGTCCCCGCTTAGGCCGTGCCGTCCATTCCAACGACACATCGACGATGATAAACACTTTCCACCTCCAACTGGAACCTCGTGACCACTTCGAGTTGCCGCTGCCATGTCGCAATGTCCAACCGTCCCTAAGTTTCCAATCGGAGAGATTCCAATCTGGCGTCGCCTTTGGGTGAGACTCCTATTTCTTCGCCTTCTGGCTGCATGCACCTCTCCATGGACTGGTATCCTGACCAGAAACGGGACGGTTTCATCTGTGGGATCAGCGCACACAGCCCGCCGTCTTTGTTCCCTTCTATTTTTGGCACCCGCCATGGGTCTATGGGCACTGGCATCGGATTGTCCGTGAATTCAGAGGGCTAAGCAGCATCAACCCATCATGGTGCTCCAACAGACTCAGTGGACCTGAGGTTCCGCTGAGGGAACGTCCAGAATGCGGTCTGAACCGTTGCAATAACCACGGTGCCTTTATGCCCATTAGTCTGTGTTTTTCTTTCAATCCTTTCCTTCTGTCACTTCTCTTTTTCCCACTTCCCTTTCTCTCTGAACCCATCTCTTTTCAG
Organism: Metschnikowia sp. UWOPS 03-167b3; assembly: GCA_009756565.1. Classification (NCBI taxonomy): domain Eukaryota; kingdom Fungi; phylum Ascomycota; class Pichiomycetes; order Serinales; family Metschnikowiaceae; genus Metschnikowia; species Metschnikowia sp. UWOPS 03-167b3. Next base: position 332 of record WFIV01000025.1, on the reverse strand, counting down.
ACATTACAACCATTTGCGCGATCACACCATCGCTTTGCTTGGACCTTTATTTTCTATATACATTGCTGGTCGTTGTGGGCTGACAATGAGAGAGGCCGCGCAACTGCCAAGCTGATGGCATTACCCAGGCAAAAAGTCAAGCTCACTGTAGCCGTAGCTCACCGTAGCTCACCGTAGCTCGTAGCTCACCGTAGCCCGTAGCTCACCGTGGCTCGTAGCTCACCGTGGCTCGTAGCTCACCGTGGCTCGTAGCTCACCGTAGCCCGTAGCTCACCGTAGCCCGTAGCTCACCGTAGCCCGTAGCTCACCGTAGCCCGTAGCTCACCGTAGCC